>JADAZS010000379.1:0-11747 GCA_014872975.1 Diaporthe citriasiana | reverse complement strand
TAATAGAGAATATATAGGTATAAGAAACTAATTCTAATAATTATAATTTTATCTAGTAGTTATATAATTTATCTTATAAATTAAAACTATATAGCTAGGTAGTACTTTTAGGTTTAATTAAAATATATTTAGACTTTATAAATTTTTTTTTTAAAAGTTTACCTAAATAAACTTTTATAAAATACTCTTTTTAACCTTACTATTTTTATAAATTACTATATTTTTATATTTATAAATTTAATAGTTATAAAGCTAAACTGGGGAACGGCCAGTATACTATCCTATTAAGTAAGGCCTTCCGTTAGAAAGGGGGCCGGCAGGAACTACGTACCCCCGACATTTTACAGGGACTATCTGGTTACCCGGTTAACGGCAAACCAAGAAACCCCACCCTATAAGATATTATTATAAACCCTCCACAGTGGTTTTATTACTCTAGATTAATAACATCAAGGATAATTCTATATACCAGAGCTTAAAGGAAAAAAGTATATATTAAATAGGTATATATATTTTCTCTGCTAGGTAATAATATTTTATATAAGGTAAAAGTAATCCAAGCTATTATTTAGTACTATCGGCTATACTGTAAAATCTTTAAGCTAGAAACTATAGGGATTTTATAATTCTTACTTAAAGAAGGGGTAATCTTATATTCCTCTAATATAACTACTTATAGGATATTTCTAAAACTTTTTATAACTATATCTATAGATATCTTATAAAAGATAGTAGTATATCTATATATAGTAAAAGTAATATTGGATATAGCTTACCACAGTAAGTTATAAATCTACCTGTTAGACTCTTTAAACTAGTAGGGTAAGTAATCCTACTATTATTTACAATAAGAAACTAATCCTTCTTAGCCTATATAAGAGTAGAGAGTATTTAGACCTTATTATTATATACTACAGAAGGTTCTTTTTAGTATATAGGGCTATTTTATATTCTTAGTTAAAGTTTTTCCACATAGCTTATAAGGAATATTTTATGGTATAATAATATTCTATCCTAGTAACTTAAACTAATAAAGAGATATAGGGAATAGGTATAATATATATTAATCTACCTAAGGATAATCCTTAGATTATTAATATAATAATATAATACTTATATCGGCTTAACTACTTTATATAAAAGGGTATATTATACTTAATACTAGTAAAAAACCCTAACTCTACTTTTATAAAAAAGGTAAGCTCTTCTTCTAAGAGTAATAGCTTTATGGGTAATATTCCCTTAAGCTTTAAGCTTAGCTTTTATAGTAAGTTTTATATACTTATTAAGAAATACTAGCTAAATAATTTAAAGAAAGCTATAAGATAAAAGTTTAAGGTAGAGATCTTAAAGGACTATAATCTTAATAACTTTATATCTATAACTTAAAAGGTATATTTAGGTACTATAGATACTAATAGGGGACTTAGGGATACTATTATAAATATACTATATTATTATAAGGGTATTATAAAAATCTAGGATATATAGGATCTTGTAAAGAAGATATATAAGCTGGTATATAATATAGTGGTATATATATATAGCTAAAATAAATTCTAAATAAATTAAAAATAAATATATAGATTTAACTAAATCTCTTATAACTATATAGGCTTTCTTACTTTAACCGCTTTATAGGAGTAGGCCTATTACTATCCTTACCGATATTCTTATTATCTACCTCCCTCTTTTTTCCCTAAGAAAAGATATCTATATTATCCTTGGTATTAGCCCTAGGTAGGGATAGTATAGGAGTATAACCCAGTAAGGAGGTACAGGCCTATTTTAATAGGAAGCCAGGGTCCTTGGTATTAGCTGTTATCTGTGTAAAGGGGTTAAATATAAACTTCCCCTTATAACTATTAGGTTTATCTCGTACTAATAGGGTTACAAATAGATCTTAAGAGATAATATATTACTTTGGTTTACTAACTACCTAGTCTATCTTACTGATTTTAACCAGTAGGATAAACTCTAATAGGTTATAAGGGTAGTTTATAGAGAATACACAGCTCTTATAGTAGAAACCCTAGAGGTACCCAGTAATATAAGCCTTCTTCTTATATTTGTAAAACAGGGTTATCTTAGTATAATAATTACTATACTTTTATTTTATATATAGCTTATAGTTAGGTAGTATAATATATATATAATTTATATATTAACCGGTCTTAGGTATAGTAGCTATACTTATAACTATAAATCTTAATTATATTTTAAAGATAGCTGATAAATTATATATAATTTTATATAAGCTAATACCAGGATTATTAGCTAGGAGAAACTTCTTGGTATTAATAAAGCCGTTAAAGATTATAAAGGGTAGTATAATAGGAAATCAGGAAGGAAGGTTAGTATAAAGTTACTTAGATATACTATTAATAGGTAAGTTATTAGCTTAGTAATATAATAGAAGGGGTAAAAGGACTAATAGAATTAAGGTATTATCTTATATCTAGGCTAAATACTTATAGGTAATATTATTACTACTAGATAGAGTATAAGGGATATAGCTAAAGTATAACTTATAGATAATACTAAACTATTACTCTTTCTACTTATCTGGTAACAGGCTACCCCCTTTATAAAAGTAAGAGATATTAAGAGTTAAGGTACTAGTATAAAGGGTATTAAATATACCGGGAAAGCTATTAGATAGCCACTTAGGGGTATAGATAGGTATCTAAATTTAGCTAGTCTAGTTTTAATATTAGAAAACCTAATTAGCTATATCTAAAGTCTCTATTATTATAATCTTACTAGTAGTAATTATTATAAGTAAGAGACCCTAAGGTAATAGTAGGCTTAACTTAGATTATAGCTAATAAGTAGATAGCTCTTATTTCTACTATATCCTAGCTATACTTATAAGAGGGATAAGGTAGCTTAATTAGTTAACAGGAATAGGATAATAATAGAAAAGAATTTAGGAAGAGTAAGTTAAAGAAAAATTAATAAGTTTTTAGGTATATAATATTATATAAACTAGGTAAGCCTATTATATAAGTTACAAGGAATCTATAGGTAATATTAGGGTAAGACCCCAGTAATAATATAATTTTTAATTAGTATCTATTATATCTATATTTTAGTAGGTCTAGGGTAAAGATAGCTAATATTAGGTATTATAACTATATCCCTATATTTACGGTTTTAGTAATTATAAAAGATATAATAGTATAAAAAATATAGGAGATTCTTATACTACTTATCTAAAAGGACTTTTTAAAATACTACTATTTATTATATATATTTTTAAGATAGGGTATAAAGGTAACCGGAAGACTAAAAATAATCCTAAATCTAGTAAATTAGTAATTCCTAGCCTCTTAGGGACTATAAGACCTAGAGAAATATAAAATATTTCCCTAAGTATAATATTAACTCTACAAAAAGGTAAAGGTAGAAATTAAACCTAGGGTATTATATAAGTAACTAATATCCCAGTAAATATTACCTACCTATATATTATACTAGTAGGTAAAACCTCTATTATCTCTTTAAGTATAATACTTAGCCTAAGGAAAGATTAAGGTAGGAATAACTAAAAGGTAGCTAGCTATAAAAAATAAAGGAAATATATAATATTAGTATAAACTATAAATAATTTACCCATAATAGGGTTAACCTAGCTAATATTCTATCTAAGGTAAAGAGGCTAGGTATCTTAAGAGCTAGATAAAGTCTTACTTATAAGTTATAGCCCCTTATAGGTTAAGAGTATAGTTTGTAAGCTTATAAATATATAGGCTAGTAGCCGGATAATATATCTACTTATATAGAAATAGTAGGAGTCTTATAGACCCTAAGCCCCTAGGGGAGTACTAGTAACTAATAATAGTACTAGTTAGATATTTGTTTAAGAGAGGATACAGGTAGTAGACTAGTATTATATATAAAGGGTAGGGGACTTAGTAAACTATACCTGGTACCACCTAGTTAATTAAGAAATAGTACTTTTTAGGGTTAAGATATTCTATAAAAATATATATAATAATAAAATACTAGAAATAAACTACTATAGGATTTGCTACTAATAGTGGGTACTAGGAGCTATAGTATAGAGTATTTAGGCTAAGCTAAAGCCTTTATATTACAGAGTAGTAGAATAGATACCCCTTATAAATAGGGAATACCTAGACTATACCTAATATTTCCCCTAAGATAAAAATATAACTATTACTATCTATAAAGATTATATTAAGTCTTTAAGAAAGGAAAAGCTACTATATTCTTACCGGGTAAATAATTTTATACTTTCTTATATATACTGTTACCCTGATAAGCTTAAAGACCTCTTACTACTTAAAGAGTACCTTATAGGGATCTATATCCCCTATAGCTGGATTATAAAAGTAATTATTAATCTTAAGAAAGGTATAAGTAGTTGGTACCAGAGGTATATTAAGGGTTATATTATACCTATACCTAATAATATCTAAGGCCTGGTGGCTAATATCCTACCTTACCCGCTTCTAGAAGAAAGAGAGTAGATATATATCTACTTTATTAGGCCCTAGAAGCTAATACCTTAATACCTAAACTTTATACTCTTAGTTAACTCTTAAAAGGTTAAGTATATACTTATATGGCTAAAAAGCCACAATAAGTATTATAAAAGTATTAATATTAGCTATAATAACCTAAATAGCTAGGGCTAGCCCTCTCCCGGCTTAGAAGTACTAGCAGAGTTATATAAGCATATAGTGGTATAAATTTTACACGTAGAAGATAAGATCTAGATAGGATATTATATATTAGCCGTGGAATATAGCCAAACCAATAAGCCTATTTAGATTATAAAAAAGGTCCTTACTAAGCTTAAGAATAAGGAATTAAATACTACCTACCTTAAGGCTAAGAGTAATACTAGGCTTAGAGCTATACTCTTAGGGGTATAGAAGCCAGATAATATAAAGCCTAGCCTAGTTAAGGAAGAGCTTTATAAGCTTATATTAACTGGGCTAATTAGTATAAAGATAAATAGTAAGTATATACCAGAGGAATACCTCTATATCTTATAGGTAGTTATAGTAAATACTAGAAGATGGATATAAGAGAGGAAGCTAGATAGTACTAATAAGGTAATAAGCCTTACAAATAGTAACACCAGGTTATATATCCTTAGCCGGAGAGGTAAAAAGCTAATAGACTTAAATAACCTAGACTTCTTCCCAAAAATATTCCTATACCTATTTCTATTAGGCTATAGTGGTCTAAGGGTATAAGACGATAAGAAGGATAATATATAATATCTAGACCTAGCTGGTTAAGCTAATATAAAAGACTATAAGAAATCAGGGTTTTACCTTAAACTATAGGTATATATACTACTCTAGAGGTATAGTATATAGTAATATCCCTTAGCCTTAGCTATATAAAGCTAATATAATCCAACTATAAGTTAGGAAGTTACTTTATTACTTACCTGATATTTCCTTTTATAGTATTTAATATACTAGTAAGATTAGAAAACTAAAGGATAAGCTATAACTATATAAATAAAGTATCCTTTGGTAGGATTAAAGAGATAGTAGTAACCCTAATACTAAAGAAGGTTAAATAGGCTGCCGTAAAGTACCAGGAGACACAAAGTATAACTAATATAAGGGTGGTATATCTTATACGGGAAGTAAATACCTTTAGTAAGTAATAGTATATATTAAATAAAGAGAGGCTATACTACTAGAGGAAGATCAAGTTGCTTTATCTTAAGAGGGGAATATTATATATATAATATATAATTAACCTAAATAACCTAATAAATAAGGTGAATATAAAGTTGGCTGTATTACGGGTTACTAATAGAAAGGAAGTGGAAGAATTAATAGATAAGTTTTAAAGGTAGATTAGCCGTGTATAATATATTATACGGGATATAGTTAGCTTAGCTAAGTTTTTCTACTATAAGCTAGGGTTATTTTTTAAGTATCTTATAATAGTAAGGGAGGAATCTATGTTTAGTAAGGTATCTTATTACTTTAAATGTGTGGAAACTAATAAGTATAGTAGACTTTATCTTTATAGCCTTTTATAACTAGAGGCTAACACAAAGCTTCTAAGCCTATTTAATAACCTAAATAGGCCTAGGAGTAAAGTATATAGTATATAAGTATATAGCTATATTAACTCTATTTTTAATAAGGTAGGAGTAGGTTTTAAAATATATTATATATAAACGTTAGATTAATAAGATATAGTATTATGATAAATAATAGGCTAGATAATACTGCCACTAGGAGAGTATATTTACTAATATTAAATACCTTACCCAAGACCTCTTAATACTAAGTAAGGTATTTAGACAGGAAGTAAACTAGGTAGCCTATTAGTATTAAATATATAGCTATAGTGTAATATATATAAAGTATAGCTTTAATGGTAATAATAATAGTAAGTACCTATATCCCTGCTAATTTAAGGTATTATAAAAGTTATGTAAGAAAACTACGTTTACTAGTAATAAGCTATTATATATATAGTAAGATTATAAGTAAATAAACCGGTATAGCCTAGCCCTAGTTATAGTAATATACTATAATATAGATATAATATTTCTACTAACTAATTTAGCTAGGTTATCTATAGTATACTATATTATAAACTACTTAATAAAGCTAGATATACTACTCTAGAAGAGGGTAGTACTGGTAAAGACTATAATAGAGGTAAGGGGTAAGTAGAAGGGCTAGTAAAAGCTATTATCTAAGACTAGTTTAGTATAAACTATATAGAAGAATAATAAAGCCTGCTAGTTTCTAAGCTATATGGTAAACCAGATATTTATAAGCCGGGAGGTCTTAGTGGTAGAGGTATATAATAGCCTACTTGGTTATAAGAATAACTATAATAGCCAGGCCTCCTAGTTATATATCTACCTAAATACCCTTTACTGGGTAGTATTTTACCGGTAAAAATACTTATAAGATATAGTAGGGCCTAATATATAATTCCGGGTAATACTAGAGGTAATTAGTATTAATCTTAATGGTTTTATACTTTTAGTACTTAAGGTATATAGCTATTATAGTAAGTTTCTTTAAAAACTATACTTTTATAAATACCTCTACTTGATTGGTATAAGGAGGGTGTATATAAGGACTAAGGTATAGGCGGTAAGATATATCCCTTTTAAGTAAATACTACCTAATAGTAAGTATTAAATATAAGAGCTTTTTACGGAAAAGAATAAAGCTATACCCGTCTTTACCGGGTACCTGGATTATAATATATAAGGAATAAAATATAGGTTTTATATAAGGTATAGCTGGTAGTAATTAAATTTATTAAAAATAATAACTAATTAAGACTAGGTTATCGGTTATACTACTTACTCTATTTATACTATAAGAGGACTTTATATAAGATAGAGTTATAAATATTACAGGATTATAGGAATACCTTAGAGTATAAATACTAGGGTGGGTTAGAGATATTATTAATAATATCTAGCTACTCTATAAGAGTATTAAAGATATAAAGAAAGATACTAAGCTATAGGTAAGCCGGAGTAAAGGTAATAGTAGAGTTAAGTATAATAGTATTAAAAATACCCTTAACCCGGGTATATTATAGTAACCAGATAGTACTAATCTTTATAATACCTTTTATAATACTATATCTAGTCTTTATAATAGATAAGGTGTTACTAAGGATATACTAATACTATATAGCTTACTAAGAAACTTTAGCTAGAGTAACCCTAATAATAAAGCTGTAAAAAACCCAGATCTAATCCTAAATACCACCTAGTATAGGTATATTAAGATAGTTAAGTAGGATATTAAGATAGCTAAGGTGGTATAAGATTATATATATAAGAAGAGGATATATATAATTAAGGGTAATAATAATAATAAGTATATATCTCTCTACCCTACTATAGAAATAAGGTTTAAAGATAATAATATTAATATAACTTACCTCTTATACCTATTAGTAATACTTACTATATTATATATAAAGCTTAGACTAGTACCTAGTAATAGCTTCTTAAGGGTAGTATAAGTTATAAGTACTAAGAGGATCTTAAACCAAATATAGGGGATAATACTAGGGCTTATCTGTAATACCCTTAATATATATACCAGGAAAGGAAGTTAATAATACCTCTAGTATATTAGAGAAGGTAGTAAGACTGGTAAGTTATGGCTAATTAATACCCTAAGGAAAGTATTTATCACCAAGGGGGCTATTAGCTAATTTATTATTATAGTAATATTAGGTATGGCTACTATAGGTATTAGAGGGATAATAATCTACTCTGCTATTAGACTTATATTCCAAGATATTAATAAAATAGCTGTTAAGCTTATAGTAAGATTTAATATAAAGAAGGCTAAATAGTAGTAGTAGAGGTATACTATACTGGTTATTAATAAGGTTAGTATACTAGGCCTATTAATACTATATAATATAGACTAAAGGCTAAAGGTATTTTATAGCTTCCCGGAAAAGCTATTTAATAGGCTTTTAGTTATTATATTTACAGGAGACTTTTTCTAATTTAGACCAGTCTTATAGAAGAGCCTACTCTATAAGTCCTAGTAGATTATAATAGAAGTAAGTAATATAAAGCCAAATTATAAAGCTATAGAGAGGTAATAAAAGAAGCTAAAGGTAAAAAAGCTCTAGGGCTACTTTACCAGTATGGTAATACTTAAGGAGTAAAAACAGGTATAAGGTAATAAGTACCTACTTGGCCTCCTTAAATACCTATAAGAGGGTAAGTAGATACTTGTTAATACTATAAGGCTCTAGGAATAATATAACCCTAATATAAGGGCTAATTTCTTTAACGGTAAGTAGGTAATTATACCTGTTAACCACTATAGGTGGGACCTAATACTTTATACCATACTTACTTATAGTAAGAAGATAGGGTACTATATATTATTATACTTATTAGTATATAAATAGGAATTATAAGTCCTAGGTATAGCTAAGAGAATAGCCGTAATACTGCTAGGTAATAAAAATCAGCTTAATATCCCTAGGATATTTCTATATATTAAGGGGATACCTGTTATTATAAACACAAATAAATATATAAGGTTAAAGATAGTTAACGGTACTAAGTTTATTGTGGTGGGTATTATCTACCTGTTAGGGCTTAAAGGGATTACTATAAATAAAAGGCTTACTATATTCCTTAGCCCACCTAGTAGGATCTTTCTCTAGTTTAATACCATAAAGGATATTACTATACCCAGGCTTCTACCTAAGTATATAATACTATTAGTAACTAATATCTACCTACCTGGTAAGTATACCAAGATATTTTACCCCAAAAGGTAAGGTAATAGCTTTAAGCTGGGAATTATCAAGATAGGCCTACCTTATATACCTGGCTTTATAATAACCAACTTTAAGGTATAGGGGTATATACTTAGCAGGATACTACTAGGGCTATATAGTAAAACCCTAGGGAGGATAACCGGGAAGGTAGAAAAATATAATATAATAAGTATATATATACAGCTATTACACATATAGAAGTTTAAGGATATTATACTAATCTAGCCTCTAGATATTATATAATTTATCGGTATATATATACCCAAGGAGCTGGTTAAGGGTATATAGGGTCTTAAGAAGCTAGCTAGGGTAACTACTAAGTGGTATAAAGATACCCACGGTAACTAGTATAGCTAGCCTAGATATAATTAATAGTAGTAGCTAAAATAGCTAAGGCTTATATTAGAAGACTTACTAGACCTTACTAGGTTAATTTATAGTAAATTAACCTTTTCTTAGGGTAAAACTAGCCTAGTAATAGTAAATAGGGGTAGCGGGAAGCTTAGGTACTCTATATATTACTATTTATATCTTTATTACTACCTATATCTTTATAGCCTTCTAGGTTCTTATCTCTATTAGTATTATAACTATTCTTACCAGGATAAGTCCTGGTAGTAGTAAAACTAATAGCTAGTAGTAAGGTAGGGCTAGTATTATACGGCTTAAATATCTAGTATAATAATATAATAAGTAGTAACTTAGATATCTTCCTACCTACCTGTTAGTATTCCTCTATTATATTTATTATAGTTATAATAAAGGTAAAAGTATATAAAGAAACCTTTTTATACTTGGTAGCTAATTTAGGTGCTAATATCCTTGTATATATAAAAGAGTATAAAATAATACCTAGCTTTATATATAACTTAAGTAATACCTCCTACCTGTTAAATATAGGCTATTAGCCCTTAAGTATACCTATAGGATATAGGAAGAAAGTAAGTAGGATAAACCGGTAAGAGTAAGAAGAATCTAGGTAGCTAAGTTAGGGAGGTAAAAGTAGTAGAAATAATAAGGTATACTTATAAAAGCTACACAAAGAAGACTAGTTATTTTAATAACAGTTAGTATAAGCCCCCTTTATAGTTTATAGCAGCTTGGTTATTTATATAATAATATATTATCTCTATAAGCCGGCTAGGTATATATAGTAATTATATAAAGGCTGGTACTTAAAACCTGTAGCTTAAACCAGAGTAGAGATAATATAATAAGAAAATATAAGTATTAGTAGTAGCCTATTTTTCTACTAGACTAGTTTCCTTCTAAGGGGAAATTATAATAGGATTACTATAAACCTATATTACTATATAGGGCTATTAATATAAAACCGGTTAAGGAAATTATAATTATTACCACCTATATTAATAGTTAGATTAAGGCTATAAAAGGAAATAGATATAATAATGGAATATACCTATATATAAAGATAGTAGCTTACTACTAGTAGTAGGGGTAGTTTTAAATATAATAAGGGAAAGAAAGTATTAAAGATAGTAGAATTAGTAGGGTAAATAGTAATTAGTAACATATAATAGCTGGGGATAGTAGTATTATAATATAATAGTAAAAATACTAAAGGGATTAGTAATAAAGGCTTAGTGGGTAGACCTACTAGTAGGGATAAAAACTAGATATACCCAATCGGAGAAAAGCTTTAATCCTTACTTAGAACCCTGTCTGGCTAATATATTTAAAGATTTACTCCTTGCTTAGAACCCTGTCTGGCTAATAGCTATTAAGGTTTAATTATAACTAATTAAAACGACTAGGGTCTTCTATATATAGCTTTTTTTTCTCGTGTAGCTTCCTTAAAGGAAAAAGATAAACCTTTTTAACGAAAGGCATTATAGTATTTTAGCCTAATTTCTAAGTAATAATATACTAGCTATAATTATTATAATTATTAAAGATAATCTAAAGGGTATAAAAAACCTATTTATACTTTTTTTAAAAATTTTTATAATTTATAAACTTTATATTTATCCTACTTATATATCTAGGGCACTGTAGCGTAATGGTATACACGGTAGACCTTTGTGTGGGGCTCCCTATACCTAGATATATAAAGGCTATAGGTTTAAATCCTACTAGTACTTCCTTGCCACCTATTATATTACAGAGTACTATAAGGTAATATATTTTAAATTACGCTAAGGCTAAAAAGTATACCACACTGTGTAATCCACCTTATAGTAAACTATAAGGGTGACTAGAGTTACTTTACATGGTTAAATTTTATATAAAGTATAGAAAAAACTAGAAAGCTATATTATTATAACGTGATGTAAAAATTAAGCGCCACATTTATATATCTAGATTTTAAAATAGGTATATTAATACTTTTTTTATAAAATTTAAACTTTTAGTAAGAATTATATAATAATATATAACTAGTTATCTTATAGGTTATAAAGAATATTTTTTTTATATAACTTTTAACT
>JADAZS010000378.1:0-11955 GCA_014872975.1 Diaporthe citriasiana | reverse complement strand
GATATTAAAATAATTTATAATTATAAAAGTTAGTAGTAATAAGGTTAATTAGTACCTAATAGCTATTAATTAAGAAAAGTCTTAATAATTATAATTTAATTAACTAATAATTATTATTAATAAAGCTATAAGGATTACTATTAAAGAAAACTAAGGTTATTATTTAAGGTCTTAAAGTTTAGAAAAAGCCTTAAAGATTATAATTTAAACTAATAGCTAAAAAGCTATAAGAATTATACTTAGCCGATAAGTTTTTATATAAGCTGGTAAGTAAATCCTCTTATATTATTGGTAATAGTAGATAAAGATAATAATAAATAATTTACTATAGTATAAAGTTATAGCTACTACTTGTAGTAGTAAGTTGGGGGTTTAAATAATATTATATTAAAGATAGCCTATTAGTTACTTAGATAGGTGATATAAATTACCTAATAAAAATGAATCTACCCCTAACCCTGGTATACCCCTAGGGGGCTGCCACATAGACCCTTTGACTCATGCTTCTGTGACTTAAACCTCTATTATAAGATTGCTGGACTAGATTTCCAAACAACCTGAAAAACACGCTAAACATCTTGTCTTTGTGTAAAATCTCACCCCCACTCTCCATTATGGACAACGGTAACATGGACATCATTCTGCAAGGAGTGAGATACCCCGTGTTGATTCTCATCCCCTATGTAAGCCCTTGTCCATGAAATGTTATGCTAGTCTATTAATGTGTTATAGTGCATTCTTATTGCTAGTTACAGAGTTTTGTTTCATCCTCTAAGCAAGTATCCTGGGTTATTTCCTGTTAAGCTCTTCGATACATATGGTGGTTACTATGCAATATCTATACACCTCCATTTGGCCACAGATTGGGACTTAAAGAAATTTAGTAGGCCTTTTCCCCTAAATTCTATATCCTACTCTTTATACTAACTACTAGAAAAGTTCCTGTCAGATAGCATAGCCTTAATAAGCTTGTTTTTAACTCAGCTAAAGTGTTTTAAGGTAAGATAATAGCTAGGTTACTAAACTCTTATGTAAATCTTATCTAACATATATAAATATCTATAATAACGAAATAATTACTAAATTATATATATACTTACTAACTAGTATAACTAGAAATCCTAGTATATTTAATAATCTTAATAAATAATACTATAATATAAAGTAACAGCTTATTAAATAAGCTAATAATAGTAAAGTAATATAAGAGTTTAAATTTACTACACTTAAGTAAATCAAATATATTTATTAGAAAGGTTTATAAGGCTAGCAAGAGCTTTTTACTAGTAAATATAACTAATTATTTAAAATGTTTAAGAATAAACATTATACCATTACTAAGCCTTTTACAACCCTTATACCTAGGAGGAGATATAAGTATATTACTAGGAAATAAATAATTCTGGTAATTTTGTACCAATTAACTGTATAGGACGAGTTAATAACTATATGCTTCTGAAATACCATCTAATATTGCCACCTCCTTACCTAATTTTCTCACGGGCTTTAGCTACTTAATAATAATGTATTTAATGCTATCAAGAAGTATTAGCGTAAGCATGTTGCGCACCCTGTTCAAGACAATTACGGGAACCATGCAGCAAGATTTGACACACAGTACAATCTACCCTGGGCTAATGGAGATGGGAAAAGGCCCAGAAGATCCGAGTCCGGTCCGACAGCAAGCGCGAGCGCATCGTCACCACCGTCGACCATCACGTGGAACATGAGTTGCGCGTCAACACTACACAAAATAGCGAGCTGCAGCCGCAATACCAGGCCAAGAGCTATTTCTAGGCTTTCAGATGGTGGAAAGCGGAGCCGCAGCGAGGAGACTGCTGCCAGGACCTGGCTTGTGGTTACTTGTCGAAGCCTTCCGGAGTGAGTCACTGCAAGCTGAAGACTTGCTGCCTGGGGACCATTGCAAAGGCTCGATGACAGTGGTCTGCCAATGATCACAGCGATCAGGCGTTCGAACACATGCTTGTTCCTCGCTTTCAGACGCACGAAGGACGGGAACGAGATTCTTAAGTCATTGACCCATTGGGACATCTTCCGTTGTGTGTACGATATATAATACAAAGCACTAATGTTTGTGAATATCTCTGCCTTCAAAGGATATTGTTGGATACCATGCAGTTGAAAACCGCTTACGTGTGAATGCCAGTTCTTGCTCCAACTTTTGCTGGCGAGGGCTGACGTGCAATATCTTGGATTTGAAGAACTCATCTGTTTTAATCTTCTCCTTGATCCACCTGAAAGGGCTTGTGGAGTTTTGCTTACTGACATTCCTATGGTAGGGGCCAGGAAGATGAGGTCGGATCGACTTTGTCGATCCAACATACGTTGGCTCAGTTTGTGATGCAAAATGTAATGTTACAACTTGAAAGATGCATTGATTGTAAGTCACAAGCCAACCGGATGCATGTTTTGGAATTGTATTTAGCGACCACGCCACAGAAATGCGTAATTTTTATTGGTTTTAGATTGCAGCTTTTGGTTTGCGAGTTACGGCTTTCGATGCTGAACCACATGTTCACTATATGAGCACTGCTTGGAAGGGGCCAAGTGGGATTGGACATATTGGAGTAGACCTTCTGTAATTCTGCGGCTATATCTTTCTTGTCTTTGATCCTGGTTCCATTTTTCTTAACCACAGCCTTAACCCATTTGCACCTAGCTACCTACCTAGGTAGCTAGCTTAGAAGACCGCCGCCAATCACAATGACCAGCAGGACTCGACCTGGTGGCTCTCCAACTCCGCCCCTCCTTCTGTGCGGACTGAGAGAAAGACGTGGTAGGGAAGACCGAGGATCTGCCATTGACAAGGGTGGCGCCAAAAGAAGTCTCCGCGAAAATGTCAATTCGGAGGCTGACATTTCTGGCACGGAATACCCGCCGGCACTTCCGCATCGTTTTCTCGCTGGACATTCAGACAATCTCCAAATTTACCATTAGCATCCTGGCATGGGTACCGATACGTCTCACTACTGATCTTATGGCTGCATGTCCCACGGGTGATCACGGTCCTGATGCTGCACATCGTTGCTGGAGATGAATAAGTTAGCACTTGCTCTGTTCAAATCAGGCTGTGATGTCTTTGGAACAAAGACCATATTGGCATGTGCTGGGATTTGGTGATGCTTACTGTGATAATACTGTCCTGTATTTCCTGATTTGTCTGGCAGATCGCGTTCTTGAGGTTTGATTAGGCTTTGTGGAGATTTCGAAGCTGCCGTGGCTGTCTTAGCTTTTTCTTTAGTCAAGAATGTCTTCTTTCGTGTTGCTCTGGATTTCCCTTGCGGATTGAAAATGGAAGCAAAGGAGGAATGGTGTCTTACTTGAACTAAGTTTGCAGTTTATATCTTTGTAACAGTATGAATCACTGTGCTGTTTGTGATTCACATTCATTAGATGCCTCGACTAGACTGATCGTCTAAGATTCTGGTGACAAGCATAGACTTGTGAATGTAGCAGTGCTGATTTTATGTGCTAAAAAGAAGATTGGGACAACACAAGAATTTTAGCCCTTGAGCCAAAGGAAGAACCATCAGGATTTACTGTAATTCACATTTTCCAGTGACTGGAAAATCTGGGTCAAAAGTTGTATCTAGCTGCCCACTGTAGCTGAAACCACCTGTGAGTTGCCGACTTGTGAGTTTCTGACGCCCCTTTGAGTGAATTAAGCTCACAGGTATGTTCACCCATTTGACATTGTAGGCCATAGGCCTCTGGACTCAGACAGTCATTTGTGCCCAGAATAACAACTGAGCCGTGGGAGACAGAATAACCATATATTCAGCGAGTTTCCTTAATACGAATCATCTGGGACTTCTAACCTTAAGAGCTGTCTGACAACACCCCAACCTATTGCCTACATCGTGAGCTGCAGCGCTGATCCTGATGACTAGCGCGGAGATATGGGTGGCAGTGAGGAATGCGAACGGCCTATTCATTGTACTTTGATTTGGTTACTCGTTCTAATTGATGACACGCCTGGTCTCAGGCTACGTTCAATGTTATGTACGGAACCAAGTCTAACAGAATTTGGAACGAGTCAAAGTAGAAAACTATGAATTCCTCATAATTTAGCCATCTTGACATTTACTCCATCAATTGATACCTTGTGGAGAGTGCTCGCAGGAATTGATTGTTCCAAACTTTCCCCTAAAAAAATTAACGAGTGGAAGAGATCAACCAGCTACCTGAAATTTGAAGTTAGGGAATTTCTTAGCCCATTTACATGCAAGCTTGCTGTCTTCTAATAGTGGTTTGTTCCGTGTCAAGCCAAACAAAGCAATACATTTGCCTTTATTGGGCATCGCCGGAAGCGGAATGCAACAAGATTTGAAGCGAATCACGGATAGTTGATAGCACGAGCTTACCTATCTAGTGGCACCTGGACCTCCAGATTCATAAGTTTGCCCCCAATCTTCTCTGAACGTGGCCTCTTCTCACACTAATCTTTTCTGACCAAGTCAGATTTTCATATAAATTTTATCTTGAGATTCTCGGTGTCAGATCAATCACCTTCTTTGTCTCACGCCTGGTGCTGCAAAATGTTCACGCTCAAAGCGGTTGACCTCACCGAGTCGAAGCAGTCAGAACTGCGGGCACTGCTTATCACCATGACAATACTGCCAACCGTGATCATACTCATCCGAGCGTGGTCTCGAGCTTTGTTGCCTGTGTCCCCCATGACTAGAATCCCAAGCAAGTTTTGGTGGGACGACTGGACAGCCTTCGTAGCCGCTGTATGTCTCTATGTCCTTCATTTGGCTGTGCCAAATAGTCGCAATGTCGTTCGGAAATTCTGAACTGACATGTGTACAGGCAATCAACATTGTTGTATGTGGACTCGCCCTCAAGCTGGTCGATCTTGGCCTTGGGCTCCATGTCCAAGCAATACCGCTCCAGAACGTTAAAAGATTTCTGAAGTTGCTCTGGGTGATTTACTATGTATTCAGCGTGGGTATGGCTGTCAGCAAGACCTCAGCGCTGTTGTTCTATACTCGCGTTTTCACCATGAGCAATTCCAAGTTCAGATACGCTCTATGGTCAGTACACGCCATGAACGTCGCATGGCTTATTGGAACTCTCTTGAGCGTCACTTTTATCTGCAATCCCATCGAAAAGGTGTGGAACTTCACACTGCCGGGAACATGCCTCAATTTTAAACATCTTTGGTTGGGCAATGGCTTGCCAAATCTCATCATCGACATCATAATACTGGTTTTGCCCCTTCCAATGCTCTGGAAGCTGCAAATGAAGACGACGCGCAGGATCCAGATCAGCGGAGTCTTTGTTTGTGGATACTTGTGAGTGGCTTCCATACGCGCGAATCCCCATGTTCCGACAACTAATCCAAGCTCAGAGTCGTTGTGGTGTCGATTGGCCGTCTTGTTACTTCCGTGAAAGCTAGCACACAGCTGCAACTAGATCCAACTTGTAAGATCCGCACCAGTATATCAGCTGCACAATTTGACACCCAGCTAATTTCCTGCAGACCAAATGTCAACACCCACCATGTGGCTTGGCTCTGAGATCGCTATATCCCTCATCAGTATTAGCCTTCCAAGTGTCTTCTTTCTCGCCCAGCGGATGAACATCAAGGGTGTCTGGAGCCTTCTTACGTCCCGCACACACACGTCCCATACGCAAGCGTCCAGTTCCGGTCATCCTGTCGGGCGCTATCACTCTAATGAGAAAGACGACTACGGACTCGTTTCTCGCTCGCAAAATCGATCCTACCTGCCCCATACCAAAACAACTGCCGAGTTTGTTGGAGAGAATGAAGACATGGAAAACACACGGCATGATGGCATTCGTGTCGTCCATAAGACTGAGGTCGTATGAGTACTCCAGCCTCATCAGTAAGAACATGGATACTATGCTACCTTGATACAGCACCTGGCAAACAATACAATCAAAACACACCAACCACATTTGTATGGTGTATATTGAATGAACGATACGACAAGTAGCTTCGACAAGTATAGTTTGTTATTGTATGTAACTATTACAATATTCTTTAGGGCACTATTCCTCATGAGTTCAAATCCTGCAAAACGCAATGTAGTGCTTGGCGAAGAAGTAGGAAATGGCATGCTTTGATTCGCTATAGCCACTAAGTTGGCATCGAGGGAGTACATTATCCATCATCCAGAGCACGAACATTTGTTTTCATTAGTAAATGTATTCATTTTTGAAACTGCGTGTGTTCCTAACTTATCACAAAAGTGATCATTTCGCAGGATTTGGGTGCACATGTAATGCTGGCATTTGACCAAGAAAAGGGATATTTACACACAAAGAAACGGATAGTACACAGATATATATTACCCCTAGTATAAATAAAAATACATATTAACCAAATTTATATGGTATACTATTATATTTACTATACTGGCTATTATAACCGTATATCCTTATTATATATTATTATTATTATATACTAAAGTTATTATAATACCCTCTCGGCTATCTAATTGGCTATACTAATAGTATTTTTATACCTATCTATAGCCCTTAAGACCTTACCCTTACCCTTACCCTTACTATTACTATAATATTAGAAAAATATAATTTAATAAGATAGTAATAGATTTTAATAATAAATTAATAGATTTAACTAAGTATTTAATTAATCCAAGATGGTATTAAAAGAGGGTTATTAAGTTAAGTTGGAGGGTAGTAGTAGTATTGTACGGTAATTGTAATCGAGGCCTAATTGTACTAATTGGGTGGTCTGGTACGGTTAAATGGTGTGATCTAATTGGCTGTAACCCCGGTATGGGTGCTTAGTCAGCTGCAGTCTATGTACTATCTGTTTCTTTGTGTGCGAATATCCCTTTTCTTGACCAAGAGTACAGATGATACTTGTGCGTTAGTTGCCAACTCGACAACCAGCTTTTCGGTCTCTAGATGACTGGCGTATAATGAGGCGTTGTGAAGGGATTCCCATTGAATCTGCGAATTCGGATAAGCATTATGGTCACGGTGACACTTTCCAACCATAGAACTATTTCAGGGCATCCGCAAGCTCGTCCCAAGCTCGAATTCTCAAGACCGTGTCTTCGCTTTGTCGCAAAGGGCTTTCAGTCCTCCCCGAAGACTTCGTGGTACTATAACTGCAACGTCACAGTCGGGGCCACCACCAACGCCACGCAGCCAGCACATAATGTCTCGGACGCTGTCCGGCTCCTCGCGGCACAGGGAATTGCCCTTCAGGGCTATGCAGTCTTGTCATATGTCGACGATTCACGCTCGCAGTACCAGAGTTACCTGGCCGAGGGCGATGCGAACGTGAAATGAGGATGGTGCGGTTTGCGATTGGCGTTATCGCCGCGGTTGCTGATTCCAACAACTTGGTGGCCATTCCCGTGTATCCGCCAGTCCGAGGGTCGCGGCTCATGGTTGACCACTGGGGCTACACATCAATTCTGCTGTCGGCTGTGTACGCGCAGCTCGTCTTGAGTCTTGTCTTGGCATTTAGGTGGTTTCAAAATCATCATACCGCCGGAGGGACTCGTTGGAATGGCGCAGCTACTCAGTTCAATGGCTCAGGAGACGCACGGTGCACAGATCGGGGGTGCTGGAGAGAAGTCTCTCAGGGAGGGCTCGACCTGTCGTTTCTCCTCCAAGGGATATTGCCCTGAGTGCAGGTGGATCCACAGGCACAATCTTGTCTCAGAAGACGGCATTCACGATTTATGTGTGGAACATTTTCCGTGCGGCTCGATCGCAGAGGGTGGTTGTACGCCGAAGATACAGGAAGGTTCTAATCATGAGTGGTAGATCGGGATAAGTGGGTGGTTTCGCTTTCAATCCGCATACATACTCTTCTGAGCAGTAGGCGGTCCCTTCATACAGTAGATCGGGATAAGGCATAGATAAAATTAGGACTTGGTGTCAATATGATTCAGATAAAGTGATTGGTCACAATGGATTTGGGCAAAGATCCATGCTGATAATATGTCGACGGCACAGGCTTTGATACGAAACTTGACTACTGCTAGTAAATTAATTAAGTGTGACAGCCAAAAGACCAGAATTTCTAATCGTCAAATTGGCATCCCTAGCAGTATGTAAGTGCCGCACCATCACAGGCTTTATCAAACCTGCCGAGTGTCACCAGAGGAGGGACAGAAGCAAAGCAGCTGCCATCAGTACACCAATTGAAGCTAACTTAGCGCTACCTTGTATGTAAGGGACCGGTATGTTGGGAATTACGAGGGCGTAGTTTTAATACCAAGGGTGTGGCCGTTGGTCCCCGTGTGTACACATACACACTCTCTGTCAGTGTCACTAGAGGTAGTTCCTAGATAATATCATAGAATTTTAACATTTATTTCTTAAGTAAAAAAATAAAGAAGTTATAGATTTTGGGGTCCATTAACTCGAATACTCAGCCAAATGTAAGATTTCCTCATGGGAAATGGAAGTCTTAACCAAACGATCTTTCTTCTCACAAAAGTTTAAAATATATATACTAAATCATTTCTCGAGCTCTCATTGGTCGATTAGCTCAGCTGGTCAGAGCGTCGTACTAATAATTCCTTTGGGTAAGGAAATATTTGTAATGCGAAGGCCGCGGGTTCGATCCCCTCATTGACCATTTCCTTTTGTCTTACTCGATTCTGCTTCAATAGAGCTCTTATTTTTAACCAGTTCTTTTTAGAAGGAGTAGTAGAATCTAGTTTGATAGAAAAGTCTAATTAGAATGTGTAGAAACTTCCATTGTGGCGGTATAAGGCTTATGTGCTGCTAGTAATATTAACTTTAATTATTTTAAATTCTCTTCGTTTGGCCAAGTGGTTTTATTTACTAATACTAATTAAATTTGTCGCATTTGCTATCTTGTAAAACACTGTTTCAAGCAGCTAGCTAAATCCTCCTAGTAGATACTACCTATAGGTGGGGTAGCTGTCTAGGCAATGTTTCGGCCGGGAGACAGACACCATTAAAATGTGGTCTCTGCTACTACTAAAAAGCGTAGGACAAGAGACACGTAGGAGTTGAAAGGTGAGATTCCTTTGGGCACATTAAAGCCGCGGTATTTGCCTGCCATCACATTTATGAGTTGTCAATTCACAGCGATATTCCTCGGGGCCATGGGCAGAGTTAAACAGGATCCGTACTTGGCCTGGCGGCTATCACCCTATTTCACGTGATTCCTGTAAGTTGCTTGGCGAGACTCCTTTCAACATAGCGGTGTCCAAAAAGCACGTCCAGATGAAAAGTTGGCTTCTTTACCTTACCTTCTCGTTCTCTCCCTTTCCCAATGAACTCGACCATCAAGAGTGGGCACATCCTAGACCAGCCTTGGGAACCATGAGTCTCTTTACAAGTGCCCGACGACCCGTGGAGTCGAGGCTAGCGTCCTCCTCCTCGCCAGCGGCCTGGAGCTGCTGTCGGGATGCCCTCTTGGCTAACTGGCACATGGGCATAACCGCCTATGGCGGGTCGCCTGTGCATTTCCAAATTGTGAGAGTGCAGTAATTGTAAGATCACCAAACCAGCCATTTGCTGAAAGGCACAAATTTAGTTCTAAAAGAAGTTTGTAGAACAAGAGCAGTGGATCGATGAGCAAACCGTATGTCTCGGGGGCCTCTGCCCAGCATCTGAGCAAAGAATAACATGGCCCAGTATCAGGAGCTGTTCGCCGTGTGTCAGGCACTCTCAGGACCTGCTAGTACTAAGATGCTATATTGCATTAACTCAATTCACGGCGGGTTGGCAGTGGGAGTATTGTCTTTTGCCTTGTGGAGGTAAGCTGGCACGGAAGTCCGCGAGGATGTATCCGGTCCAGTATGTATTGCGGAATCCACTGACCCTTACCTACCGGTAGTCTCCCTGGAGCTCTTGGAATGTGCGTACTCTCACTTGGGATATCTCAAGTCGGTGATCGACTGACAGCTCCCGTGTATGCACTACCATCAGGCCTCAACTCTACCACAGGAGGCATTATCGCGCTGGCAGCGGTGCCGTTGGCCGAGAAGGCGATTACAGATAAGATGACGCGAGTCATCGTGTGCTTTGGTGGTGCTGCCGGCATCCTGTACTCTTCCCTGTGGTACTTCCCTCTACTCAAGGTGGCTGGCGGGCTGGCAACAGTCATATGGGATGTACAAATCGGGCACAAGACGTTGGATTGGGCAAGGATGATCATACCATCGCAAAGCCATCAGGGACAGAGACAGGTCACCGAAGAGTCAGTACGGATCGAGTCGCAGGATCCTATCATCCAACAACCCTCAGCCACAATATCCGAGAGCAGCGTCCAACTGCGACGCGCGCGAATACGACAAGACGGCACGCTACCCGTGACAGAAAGGACGCCATCGTAATCAGACGAACCCATCAGCAGCGCACAACACCCAAGTGTTCAACAAAACCAAGTCCTGGCGCTCCTCACCTGGAAGCGCGGCCTCCTGATGATCGCATTCTTCCTCGCCTCCTTTCGCTCCGACATCTGTGGGCGCACTTGTCGCTTTCATGGCTATTTTTGCCCCTGGCATGATCATCGTGTCTGGTGTGATGGGCTTCTGGAGGGAAGTGAGGATCCGCAGGTGGCTGGTGTCGCTCCTGAGGGGTGTTAATGCGGTGGCTGTCGGCCTGGTCTACACGGCTGTCTATAGGCTGTGGCAGATTGGCCTATTGGATGAGACGAAGTCGAATGGTAGCCCTCTCGGCGGCGACCCGTGGTGGGTGGCCATCACTGCGACCAGCTTCGTCGGTGGGCGATGGTTCGGGCTGAGTGCGTCGTTGGCGATAGTACTGGGTGGTGTCCTGGGCATGATATTGATGGTATGCCATCGTCAAAACTTGAGTCGGTTAATTGATACTATGTCACCGTTTGACAGCTGGACCATGTCACCAACTCAATTATACCAGCGTAACAACATCAACGCCTCGTAGATCTACTTGTGAATGTGCTCGGCATGTGTGATTATCAGACATGTTGAACGGTTTGTCTCATCAAAGCATCGTCCAGTATCCTAGATGAGCTCCAAAGGATACGTAAACTGAACGTCGTCGACATTCTTTCCACGGGACCCTTACTCAGCCATTCGCCAGGATCGAGAGCTGCGCGACGGTCAGATTGGCAAGACGCGAATACTACTCAAATACCAGAGCCAAACAAAATGCCTCGTTACAAATCCCCACTGCGATTGTCAGGAGGTATCATGGGATTGAATTACTTTAAAGCGTCGCCACAGTACCGACATGAGCAAGACTTGGCAAACCAGATGCTTTTCGTCTAGAATAGTCTATAAACAGAACTTTTGTCATACCCGCACGCTTACCATAGCTCCTTCAAGTTGCAAGTTGATTGGTTGATCAAGGCAGGAACACACAGACCGTGTAGTACCGAGCACTCAGCTCACTGTAGTTCTGAAAAGTTACAAGTTGATTGGCTAAGCTGTGCAAAGCCCCTGGCAGGGGGGTGAGCTGTCAGGACGGCCCGGACGGGGAATTTAGTATTCGTGCATAGCTATTAGCACGACCAAAACCTTTCAACTTGGATCGTAATTTAAATGATAACCACAGAGTGTATAATATAATCTGCTGGTTTCAAGCTGTTTAGAATCAAATAAAGAGCTTAGTGGTATTTTTTGGTCATTTAAATGCCTTTTGCTGTGAATTTACAATCTGGGAAACTCAGAAGGCCAGAATCACAACTTACCTACCAGGGGGAGGGGGGGTATCTGATAGCATGGTAAAAGTATTACAACATGGTATTAAGAGAATATTGATATCAATTAAAATTTTAATATGATTTTTAATATTATATCTATCCTAACTTGTATATCACAGATATTATATTAACAAGCTATTATTTTATAGTAAAAACTAAATATTATATTTAATATACTATAATATAATATTATATATTAATATAATAATTAACTTGATATATAATAATATAGTTTTAAATTTAATATTCTGTGA
>JADAZS010000377.1:0-12025 GCA_014872975.1 Diaporthe citriasiana | reverse complement strand
AAGATAATTTTTAATAGTAAATTAATAGATTTAATTAAGTATTTAATTAATTAAAGTTATTATTAATAGTATAATATTAAGTTAAGTTAGCGGGTTAAGGCTATTAGGTATAGTAATTATTAATTACTGTAATTTATACTAGTGTGGGTATACTAGTATGGTTAAATAGTGTGATCTAATTGGCTGTAGTACTAGCGTATGGTGACTAAGCGAATTTTTGCCCTGTACCCTCCAAAATCAGCCCTGCAAATCTCCGACCTCTTTTTAATGGCCCAGTCTCGAGGCGAAATATATGTAATAAAACATGCTATTCTATGCGCTTTGAGACGTAGCAAAGTCCTCCAAGCATATCAAGGTTGGCAGTAGCGGCTCGAATAAAAACTAGACAAGTGTGTTAGAAGCAATCTCATGACTGAATAACAGAACGGGATTGAAACAAACCTTCAGAGGAACGCATACACCTGCACACGGGAGTTTGTAAATCACTGGCAGCGAATACCTCAAAGCTGAGTGATTGGACGGGTTTATACTGCCAGCGACAACTGCATCAATGATCAGTCTGGAGCATCGGCTTGATGAAAGCGGGATTGATGGTGTTGACGACGTTGGCTGCTTCCACAAAATCCACCCCCCCCCCCCGGGCGGCGTCTCTCGCTGTGACACAATGCCTTCTCCAACGTCGCCTCTGTCACTTTCCGCATGCTTTAAGTCTTTTCCTCGGTTGTTCCGCAGCTAGAGAAGCTATCATTGGCACGCTCATCAAGCTGTATCGTTGAACCTTGTTCGAAATTTATTCTTAGCCCATCGCCTCGGGCGACCATCAACTATGTGAATTAGATTCGGGCTCGCTATTTAGCCGTTCACTGAGAAGCGTTTCATAGGCTTCGACCATCTTCTTCGTTCTCTCCTCTTCCTCAAGTTTCTTGTATGTATCGAGCTAGATTTCCCTAGCTGTGCGTACAATATATTGATCCGTGGCCATACCAGAGCCCGTTCTGGTCGATTCAACGGTGAGTATGGGGTGATTGCTGCCAGCCAAGTTGTCAGCCGCATCACTAGCCACTTTGACGCTTGCTTCACGACTGCCCAAAAGCCGACGATAGAGAATACCACCTTTACCCATTATGAGCTGATATCGAGACTCAAATGATGTCTCAGAACATTCATACAGGGCTGGGAGGGCTTAGTGGAGCGCAGGACGGATCTGTGTCTTGCCGGGGAAGAGTAAGCACGCCTTGCGTAGGTTACACAAGTGATGACGTGATGCGTCCAGCGATTGTTCTAGCCTGGATTTCATCAGGAAATACATTTGTGCCAGACCGTTTTCATTTCCCTGGATGTAAGTTCCTTTCGAGGCGATTAATAAATACGATACAGAACCGGCCATCAATGATTATTTGTACTTACTTAGTTACTTTGAGGACATCTCCTCGAGGACTTGGGCCTGTTGTGGCGTGGGTTGCGTCTTCTTTCTTTGTATTTTCTCCTGATCCTATGACAAATGCAATTCGAAATGTCCAAGGTGAGGTATGATATGGGTGTGTACTAAATATTATTGCAGGGGTCGACGAAAACCCAGGTGCTTGACTTACCTAGCTGAATCACTCGCATCCAGAGCACCACAGGCTCCGCTGCTCATCCGGATCCAAATGGACTCCTTGTTCATCCACGAGACATTCACGGCAGCTAGATGTCAAGGCGGCGGACTCTTTTTGGACGCATTTTCAGGTGCAAGGGAGTCCCCCAGGTCATGATTGAAGCAATGAATGTGATTTTGTCGACTTCGGATACCACTTGCTTACCTGACGTCTCTGCACAACGAATGCAACGAAAACAGTAGAGCTACATCGACAAAATTTATCATGAGTAATCATTAGCCCAAGTTTCGACATTCTCCACCGTATCTCAATCCCATTCTGACCTCGATCGCATGTTACAACCTTCTGACTTCCATGTCCGTTGCTTTTCATTCGTGTGAGTCCTGCCCCGGGTTTGCCATCTCGTAGCGCAATATCTTGATGGCCTTGTACAAGCCAAAAGCAACCAAGGAGCCGATCCCCGGACCGACCCAGTAAATCCAGTGCTCGGTCGGGAAATTGGCTGCGATAACACAAGGCCCCAGGCTCCGGGCAGGGTTTAGACTTCCACCCGTGTAATATACACCGCTCATCTCAGCGATGAAAAGGGCGAGACCGATACCAACAGGGGCAACGAAGGTGGCGCGATGCTTCTCGGCAGCAAGCATAAATATGGTAAAGACCAGCTCGAATGTCAAGATAGCCTCGATGAATACACCCTGAGCGAGGGATACCCCATCGCCTAGAGTAGTGCTGACGCTGAGTTCGGTTGGGAACATGCACGATGCCAGGCCTGCTGCTGCAATTCCGCCAAGAAGCTGAGCTACGAAGACGAAGATTGCACGGATAGGTGTGATGGCACGGATGAGGACAAGGGCTAAAGTGACCTGGTATACCCCAGCATCGGGGAGATGGTCAGCCGATGTCAAAGGATACAGAAGCTTCCAAGGCGAGACGCCATGAGAGGAATAACTTGTATACTCACAGCTGGGTTGAAGAGACCTCCCGAGATCCTATAAAAGACCCACACATTGACCATGAGAGAGAAACCGAAGCACAGCGCAATGTATGTTTGAACCGAGATGTTGAAGCCTGACGAGCCATCCCCAGGCTGGATCGTTGCGACAGCAGTGCCGGTGAATGCAAAGAAGAGAAACATTGTCGTGCCAACGAACTCGCCCAGGGCGGCGACGATGTCTATCATTTCAAGTCAAGTCAGTCCAGCTCGAGAGTCTGTCCAAGGGAACGCGTACGGTTCTTGATGCTCGCATCCGCAATGTACGAGTGTACTCCAGACTTGACAACTTGCCGCTTCTCTTTTTGGGAGAGGGAGGCAAAGTCCACCTCAGCCTCACCTGTCTCTGCCGCTCGAAATTGCTGAGTGAAGGTTCGGTTGAAAAGTGTGGGGCGAGTCGGGTTGGGCCTCTGGTTTCCAGCCTCTAGGTCTTCTGTGAATGGCTTTTCAGACCCTCCCGATGCCCGATTAAGGGAATTGGAGTTATTCTCGAGCCCGAAATCATGATGAGCCGGATCACCAGTGCTTGGTGTGGTGTAGGATACCTGCTTCTTGGTAGCAGCGGGGCGTAGCTGGCTGTCTTGGGTTGCCATACCGGCGAAAGTGGGTTGTGAAAACAAAAGTCTCGGTGGGATTCTGTCAGAGCTGACTGCGTGATCATGAGAACTGAGCGACCGAGACCGATCGAATCCAAACATGAATAGCAAGGCTGATCTTATATATCGAGGAACGCATCCGGCTTTTCAATCCATTAGATGTCCATGTGTTATTTCCCATGGCCATGTGTAACTCATTACGTCGCCATCGCAGATCTCTAGATGCATCTGGGCTCAGGGTAGGCAGCTTCGTCGTCGAGCGATGATCTCGGCCATGAATCTGGTCTTCTGCACTTCTGCCCAATCGAAGATCTGTCAAAAAGAGCCCTTGCCTCCCTCCTCCCTTCCGTGTTCATTGGTACTGACAGTCCTCGAATTCACACACTGAGTGGCCATGCCCCTATCGGACTCAGCCGAAAGCCTTTGGCGACGAAATGTCATAGGTTGCGGTTGGGCAAAGGATTCCGTGTGCTGTGACTAGTAGAACAGACCTGAGTTGATTTGTTGATTTGAACTAGTTCATGGACGACGTCGGCACTCCGTCCAAGGCTATTGGTGACTCCTCGACGGTGTTCAAAGATACTAGATGCCGACGGTGCAGAGTTTCGAAACCCACGAGGCACAACGAGCACTCAAGGGCGGCATTTGATCTGGAGGACACCGTATGACTTAGCCACAACGTTTTCGACCCTAGAGTGCCCTAAAATGTGTCATTTCTGCAGCCCCTACGCACTGGGGAGGGCTTCGCGGACGTCATTATCGTCCCACATTGGCAGAGGGTATGCCAAGTGGCGTCTGGTGGTTGCTCATAGCCCCCGCTGTCTGTCTCTAGGAGATATCGGGTGGGTGAATCCGTCGAGGGTGGAGGGGAGGCACAAGCTGCCATGTGACGTCTCGGGCGCTACGTGCTCCACGTCGGTCAAGATAAAAGCAGCTGTTTGATGGAAGGCTTCGGCTCCATCCTGCAGGAAGGCGTGATGCAGTGTGCCCAATACTCCCTGGGATATCCTTGAGACAGGAAAACAAGCAGCGCTCTACCTTTATTCCCGGTATGCTGTGTGGAATCAGTTATTCACATGAACAATTTCACATGAAGTTGAGATGGTCGTGGCGAGGATCATGAGGCTTCCGGAGGCTTAAGCATCCAAGATGCAAACGTAACTATCTACGTTTCAAGACGGACCTCAGGAACACTTTGGCCAGATTGCTGCGACTCCACAGCGTGGTGTCATTGAAATAGACCGAGGTTTTCGTCTCACGACATCAGGGATACGTCCGGAATGCGCATAAACTTCGACTCGCACCCACTGATGAGCCAGATGCTGTGTAACCACCATCGTCCAGATCGTCAGTCACACCTGGCAGAACCCCACGCATAATTCAAGTCTTTCTGCTGTAGTGGGTGGCCCTTAGCAGACCCGAAGTAGATTTATCTCAGGTAATTTGCTCGGCGGTCAAGCTTGCAAGCCCACACCACTCGATACGATGCTGCTCGATCTGTCAATGGCCGCATTCTTCCCTGCCAGCCCTTTTATCTCGGGTCGCAACAATTCTGGTCTTGGGAAAAGATCGACGCTACCCCACGGACAATCCATCGCTTAAGGCTGGGCCTCTTGGATCCCGCGCCCGCACTGCAGGCTGTGCATATTTGAAGATCCCGTCTGGTGAGGCTGCAAGTGCTCCAGCTCGCACTCTGCGGCCCGATACCATACCCGCGGAGGCCGCCGCGCCGTGAATCTACAGCTTCTGAATGGCTCTTCTAGCTCGTGATCAACACTTCAAGGAGATCATGGACTGCACGTTCAGATGTTTTCATGCTAACGAAAACGCAGAGGTGGCGGCCGTTTGTCCATAGCATTCTGTGTCTAAATGTCCAGCCATCCAATCCAGCCGGGTTCTCGGAGGCGACCCTAGCATTGCATTGCGCTCACGATCACCTACCTCTGCAGTGAGCGGAGCTGAACTTCGGATTACCGTTTATAGCTCAGAATTGATGCCCAAACCAGGCTGCATGCATGTATAAGTATGTTTCAGCAAGCAGCCGTCTGTACGCTTTTGCTTTTCCCTTCCCCGCGCTGGCATTAGGGCCGGTATCAGCTGATATTACTCGAGTGAAACAACCTGGAACCGCCATTCTTCATTCAAGCCACAATCTTCATCGTCTCAAATTGCTCCTTGATCGGCGCCTCACCTGCCACTAGACACGTCCCCATCAGCTTCTCATATTTGCCACGACACTTCCATTCCTGCTGAGGGTCAGCCTCACGGCGTCGCCCGATGTCTGAAAGTGACGAGGCCTTTCATTGAAATCTTCAAGTTCATTTACGGCCGACGTAGCCTGTACACTAAGGTTGTGTAGACCTGGGGCAATGAGGTTGTCTTCTCTATGCCCGAGGCCATCAGGACAGGACCCAGGAAAAGGATTGCAGGATAGCATGGCTAGGAGAGAATAGCGTGATTTTAGTCACGATTTCTGTCGCGGCGGACCATCGCAGGTAGTCCGTTGCAAAAAGCTGCGGGCGGTGACGATATGCTTCCTTGCAAAATGCAACATGAACAAAGAGGTCAGTAGTTTTGACCCCCTAACGTACATTGAGGAAGTCTTCCTGATGTTTTAGACATGCCACAGATGTTTCATTTGCTTTCAATCCACAAATACCCCTACGTCCTTCATAATTGAATGAGCCCCTTCAGAGAGCATCAAAATTCTATGTATGCTCGGGGACCTAGGCTTGACACCTGAGACACTGTCGAGTGAGTAGATCCCGATGGAGCCCGGCGCTAATTTGAGTGTCGAATGAAAGGAGTGGGAAGTCTTTTAGTCGTCGCGCAAATGTTCATAGCCTGTGTGTTGCAGGCGCGAAGTTCAATGTTGCTGATGGAGTACCGGTAGGGATGTCCCGACTTGTCAATTGATTCTTAAGCATGATCCGCCTGCGTGCTGAACATGCCATACTGACTTATACCTTCCTCAGATATAACAATCACTGGAAGAAATGATTAGACCAAATAGGGTAGCCGTGAAAAACTCCTCCTCGATCCTCGACAGTGCGCCAACGACGGCGATGGTGGGTACAGCGCTGGTCACCGTGCTGGCCATTTGTGTTGAAAACAAATAAGCAGCACGGGTGCGTTAGAAACTACAGAACTTGCATCTTACTGAAATCACCGGAAGTATGTAGGACATTTCGGTGTCGGTGACGTGCGAGGCGTTCATCGCAGCCCTAGTGTCTCCCACACCCGTGCAGCCGTCCGGGGTTGATGTGAACCACCGCATTTCCCAATCACAATTGCATCCACTGCCACTCCCTATCTTGTGGGACGTTGTACTTCTGTAAAAGGTTTGGCGCGCTCCCTTACGTGTCCCTTCCTATGGACCATGGCGCCCCCGTACATTGACGACTCCCGCTCTGCGCGCAGCGAACCTTGGATTGGGTTCCCTCACTAATGAAGTTACAATTTCTTGTATTCTATTCTTATTCGACATATGCATATTTTGAAAGGCATTCATGCAAAGAGAAAAATTTGGTGAAGGACCCACCTCGGGCTACATTTGTGAGGACGTGTCGAGAAACCCTACATGTATGGTGGAGGCTCATGTCTGCCAAGATTCCTTATAGTACCGAAGGAGACTTTCAGACATGCACAAACCTTTAATCTTTGCGCAAACCTTTGATCTTGAAGTAGGAGGAGAGCAAAGGAAAGACATAATCAAGTGACAGGGATCCGGCGACGTGGTTAGACATCGAGAGGAGCGGGTTTCTGAAAGAAGCAAAGAAAGTTGGTTACGTGGACATCCATAATCTCATTGTGTGTATTACTAGATATCTACCTAGGTTCACTATGCCAAAGCTCGGGGGATTACTGATTCTTGGTCCATCCAACCATCACCTCATTTGTTACCGTACCAAATCTTCCCATCAAGATGTCCCATTAGGGCGAATCAATGGGCTGAATAATGCTGAGTAATGCTGACTTCTGTCAGTGTCATTGGAATGCATCTCGGTGGACTGTAAGCCTTGGTCTCGCGTTGCGATACTACCAGTATAAAGAAATATCAAGCGAAGAGTTGAAATTGGTATAAGAAGAAGTTGTGTTCCTGTCGGGGCAACTCGTTTCCAGCGCTTCATTAACAACGCTTTCGGTACACCCTCATCCAGACCACCAGCGTCCAAACATGTCAACTTCCGAGAAATTTAAGCCCATAAAGGTCTGGGGAAAAGGCGGGCCCAATCCGCCCAAGGTCGCGATCGCCCTAAAAGAACTCGGAATCCCCCATGAGATTATACCAATCCCGCTCAGCGACGTCTCAAGCAGGGGCCCGGATACGTGGCCATCAACCCAAACGGCCGGCTGCCTTCGATCCAAGATCCCAACACAGACATCACACTGTGGGAGTCAGGCGCCATCATCCTGTATCTCATCGATAAGTACGACCCGGACCACAAGTTGAGCTTCGAGCACGGGACGCCAGAGTGGTCTCATGCGCAGCAGTGGCTGTTCTTTCAGACCACCGGGCAGGGCCCGTATTACGGCCAGGCGGCGTGGCTCAAGAAGTTCCACCACGAGAGGCTTCCCAGCGCCTTGGAACGCTACCTTAAGGAGGCGAACCGCGTCACCGCCGTCCTTGATGGCCACCTGACAAGGCAGCGGGAGGAGTTTGGTGAGGAGGCCATTCATTCCTCGGGAGGGCCTTGGCTGGTTGGGAACAAGTACTCGTACGCCGACTTGGCATGGGTCTCCTGGCAGCTCATTCTGCCTATGTTGATTTCCAAAGAAGACGGTTTGGATTTGAGCAAGTATCCGGCCTTGGCGGAATGGGTACCAGGGAGGAGCTTAAGTGAGATGCGTGCAACATGTTTTTGGACTGTGTGGATCCCCTGAATACATATTTAAATATTCACGCTGAAGACAACTGCCCGGTGCCAGCGTCCAAGTTACGCGTAAGACTTTCGTGATGTGGAGCGGAAAGACACAGGGAATCCGAAAAAAGCTCCTGCAAAGAGCAAAATATTTAAATAGGGCAACAAAAATACAAAAGAGCATGCATATCTCGAGATGTCGCTGGGTGCTACTGTTGAGGTCACGATCTGAAGACGCCGACCCTGCCCGGGGACACCCCCCCCCCAACCTCATCCCTTGCTGAACGAATTTGGGTAGTTTCTCTAACAAGGAATAAATCCCTTGTTTTCCCGGATATCAGCAATCATTAGGTTTACAAACATGTGTGGATGGTGGATCTGGCGTTGCTTGACACTGTGGTCTGTGGCAGGGTTGACTGGGTCTGGAAAAATGTGCGATGTTTGTATTCGAAGCGGGCTTATGTGTGTAGAGTCTAACTGCAGAAGGGCCAGAAGGGCCAGAAGGGCCAGCAGGAGCTTAAGCAAGACGTACGTGACCCTCCATCCACTGCCACAGACACAACTGGCGGACCGTGTATCTGGCCCGGCAAGCGTGGGCAGTGCAAGACCAGTAGCTATACTCAGAAGGAGGGGGTGCGGTTAAAGTCGCAGGAGTCGGAAAAGTTGCGGAAATTCCGTCTCGGATTCCCTGTCAGTGTCTTGTTGTAGATGTTCCCAATGACAGAGCTCAGCCTCTCCGGGTGTGTAGTAATGGCTTAGCATCTCAATTAGTCAGCTGCACAGTGGTGAACGGGCAGAATATAAAGACGTTTGTGAGTGAAAACGGACAACTTCAAGCACACGAACCAAGCTGGTGATGGCTTGGTCGTCATGTTCGTGGTGCGGTTGGAGCGATTTCATCAGCAGACAACGTCATCAATTAAGAGACCGGCAAATTTGTCAGTTACAGCCAGGCCAAGGAAATGTTTGGAGAGCAAGGAAAGTAAAAGACTATAAAAGGGAAGTTCTGGGACAAGTTAGAATCGACTGCTGAATCTCATGCAAGTGCTAACATGTTCGCAGGGCTACCCACACCGCCGTGAACATTGAGCGGGGCAGAGGTCAGGAAGAATGTCCAACGTCGTCGCTCGCGGCACGAAGCAGCGAGGTCCTCAAGCCAGAGCAACTCCGCGATAGGGCAACCCCACCCAGCGAGCAGGACCTCATGAAATGTGAAGCCGGCCTTATCGTCAGCCGGGAAGCCTTCCCAGCCAGGCGAGTCTCCACCCACGGCCGCGACGTGACTGTCCCAGAGCCACTTCAGCAGTCTCAGGTCCTGGTGAACACCAGACGATGCAGCTGGCCACGCCTCTCCAATCTCTTTCTCCTCTTCAGCACCGAGTTCGGCATAGCGCACATGATATCCCGAGCGTAAGAGAAGGATGTCACCGGTCTTCAGCTCCAGTGACTCCGGTGACTGTTGTTGCTGCCACTGAAAGCAGGCCATGAGGTCGTCATACTTGATTCCGTGGGGCCTAACCGCGTCGTATTGCTTTCCGTTGGCCACAGCCCATGACCAATAATCGATCAGAACTCCTCGACCAGCGATACCTCCCGCCTTGTGCCACCAATTTATGCCTAGGCGCGGGTTCCGTGTTTGAAGATCAACAACATCTTTCCGGGTAGCACCATTATACCAGAGCTGCTCCTTCTGATATGCGAAATGCCGCAGTCCATCCCACTGCGAGCTCCTTTGCGTGTTGAATGTGATCTGTGAAACAGTCAGAAGCTGAACTTGGCTCAGAGTGGGCAGGGTTCCAATTGCTTACTATGTCATCCGCAACGTATCCCAGAAGTTTAATGGAATGCTCGTAGGCATCCTTGTATCTCGCAAACGCGGGCGTTACGGGCTTTCCGACCTCCCAGCTGGGGTGGACAATGTCAGCGTCGGGTTCGTAAAGTTGGCCAGAGACACTGCGGCAAATGAATGCAGAGAGGCCTTACTTCAAGCTAAACCGGAGACCTTCGCGAATTTCGTTGGCCGCGTCCTTTACTATCTCTTGCGACAGCCAATTCTATTCGCCATGATCAGCAAGCACGCCACAGTGATTTGATGACTGCACATATACCAATGTCCCGATGTTATCATGCTCGCCCCAGAGTCCCCAGGCTGAGTATGGAGGATCCCCTCCTCGGAGGGGTAGACTGCTGAAGGCCGGTACGGTCTTGTCATTTGCATTTGCTGGCATTTTTGCCGTTTCTGCGTGTACGTGAAAACTGGGTTGAAAGAGCCTATATTTGCATAGGAGTCCCAGAAGTGCACACGGATTCATTCATGCCGAAGATGAAGATATGTCTAAGCATGGCATGTTGTGATGCCGACAATTCCCATTATCTTCATTACCGGGGGTCATTTTAGGCAGTACAAAGATTGACTTACCCCTCTTGTGATGAACATTCTTCTTGGCCCCAAGTGCCAGCTGCCGTTGACGGTCTCACCGTGGCAATCACTGCGGGGTCGGCCAACCTTAATGGTTTGGAGAGGAAATTATCACATTACTGCTGTTGTGCCAGCAGAGAAATGAGGCGGCCTCCATTGTTTTTACTACATATTTCCTCTCGCCGGTGAAGCTGGGTGCGAAGGTCGATAACACGGACTGGGGATGTGACACGGCCCTTGACTCTGCATGTACAGCCTGGCAGCCAGATCCAATGGTTATCCGAACCCTTCTTGGTTATGGCAACGGCCTTGTACCCGGGTTATCACGGTATGCCTGGTCTTCACAGAATCGCTAAGCGGTGGTAGAATAGGATGGCTATCGTGAAAAGTACAGAAGAGCACGACTATGTTTCGACCTCCGTTGTCAGATGGGTAATATCGACACGACCAACCATGATTTCTTGTGTGGTGGAGACTCTCGGTACTGCCAATGTCTGCAGTGTCGTTGCTAACATGAAAGCAGGGCTTGTGCCGCAGTTCAGGTGTTATTGGACGCAGGCGCTGGACCGAGCCTCGGAATTATGGGAAGGATGTCGATTCGCCTATTGACGCTGCTCGGAGCAACGGTTGGCCGGGACTGACCACTGTACTGGAAAGACGAGGCGTACAGATTTGGGGACCTGTTTGGTTGTCGCCAAATACAAGAAGAAGACCGATGCCGGCTGCAAGACCTGGTCTACTGGCTTTCACCTGGAGAATGCAAGTGGGCTGTGGAGCAGCAAAGGTGAGGTAGAATATGAATACTATTTATGGTCAGATACACCGGACAGCCTGTATTCAGGCAGCGGTACTTCGCCATCCGCGCCTACGGGATCGAGCCACGGTTGAAGAAAAAAGCAGTTCGGGAAATAGCAAAAGGAAAGACATTGTGCACACCCACTCAATTCCCATGCAGATAGAAGCAGGCGTTGGTTCAACCCAGGAGATGCTTTGAAGTGACCGAAATCAACATCACTTGTTGTGTCTGGCCTTTTTCGTAGATTGTAGCAGTGTTACTTGTCTTTTTACTCGTTGCCTTGGTTAATCTTGACAGAACTTTCTGCTCTACTGTGGAAACTTTTACCTAGGTACTCACCATAACGGCAAAAACAACCGTAATTCCACTTTTGATCGTCCAAGTATGATTTCCTAAATGCTTTTCTTTTCGTAGGCTTTTGTCGACTAACGATGTAATACGTTTAACACAACCAGCTGGTGCTAAAAACATGAAAACGACTATTCACAGAGGAAAAAACAGCTACTACAGAGCACCAAGCACCAACCACCTCCCTTTAGCCAATTAGAAGCTACTATTTAACTACCTTAGACTACCCACATAATATAAATAGTAGTAAATAATAATTACCTTATAAAATTATTATTACTATTTAACTTAACTTAATAAATTTTTTTTAATATTAAATTAAATTAATTAAATATTTAATTAAATTTATTAATTTATTATTATAAAGTATCTTTATTTTAAAAAATTTATTTTCATATATTTTAATAAAATA
>JADAZS010000376.1:0-12048 GCA_014872975.1 Diaporthe citriasiana | reverse complement strand
ATTATAACCTAACTAAGTATAAAGGTATCCCTATATAATTAATTAGGATAACTATGGTTAGAATATTTAAAGTAAATAGTTAATTATATAACCAGCAGGCTTAATACTGATAAACTAATACCAGAAGGTACTATTATTAATAATTAGTAGGTCTTCTTCTAGTTTCTTTGCTTATCTTAAGACATAGTTAATTTAATAGCAAGAGGTAATTATATTAAAAGTGGAAAATAGGTTAAACTTCCAGGATAATACCCGGAGAAAAAGAGCTTAAATATATTAATTAATAGCCACAAGGTATAAACCATATTAATAGAGGAGGGAGATAAAAATAGTATATATAGACTTTTTAACCCTCCCTTTTAGTTTAAGTATATATAATATTAGTAATTAAAATTAATTCCCTCTATAGGGTAATTCCCCGGCTACAAATATCATAAATCCAATATTTCTTAAAAGCTTCCTCCAAAGATATCTATATATTTAAAAACTTCTTACTGGTTATTACCAACCTGGTTAGACTTAACGCCAATTGGGAAATAGACCGTATTAACATTATAAGCCTTGTTATACTAAATCTTAATACTATATAGCTTTCTAATTAAGTACTTTTTCTAAATAATACCCTACTTATAGTAGCCTTAAACTAGTTTTTAGTACCACTAAGTATTTTTTTATAAAGCCTGTAAAAGTACTCTAAATTTATACGGTTAGTATTCCTAACATATTATCGGTATAATATACCTTATTACCTGCTTATATAATTAGTACTTAGTCTTACCACTAAGTAATTAGAAAACCTTGATTATAAGACTTCCTGCCTCCTTTAATTAACAGGTAACAGGAAATCTATAATATATACCTATTTAAAATAATACTATCAAGCAGCCTTTAGTTACTTTACTAAAAACTTATACCTTTACTAAGTTTAGTTTATAAGGCTCTTCTAGATATACCTTTATAACCTCCTTTACTAACACCTTAGTTAATACTCTAAACTTAGCCTAAATACCCTAGCTTTCCTCTAGGATTAAGGATATATCTAGTATAATAGCTTACTAATTACTGATAAATTTATTAATCTATAATTATACCTACTCCTTTATAGCTATAAAAATGTTAGCCCTCTTAAAGCTTTTAAAAAATTTTTTTCTAATACCCTATAAGATATCCCCATTCTCCTAATTCTTATCTTTTTTCTCTTAATTCTAGTTTATCTTCTTTTTCTTTTTTATATTATTTACTAGCTCCTTATCTTATAACATCTTGGCAAAAAACTAATAGCTATTAAAAGCTACTATTAAGAAAAGTAAATACTAATAGAGAATCACCTTAGCTTTAACCTTCTACTTTGTGATATTATAATCTCCCTATATGATAATAAATAACGGGATAAAAAGTAAATATCCATCTAGCTTATCCTAAAGGATATCTATAATACTAGTAACCAGATTATAAGAAATTTGGAAAGATAGGATATTAGAAATATCTACTTTAAATTAACTTTCTATTTTACTATTCTCTTAGTACTAATCATAGCCAACTTATTTATATATATAGGCCATTATAATCTCCGTAACTTCTTGAATTTTATCCTTATACATATATTATATATATATCTTTATAAACTCTGGTTTTTTCTTCTATACTTTTATAAATTCTAATTCTTTTCTTTACCTCTTGGTAAAATCCTGGAGCTAAAAGTCTAGTATTATTTATTCTTGCTTGCTTAGGGTTTAACAATTAGGATTACTATAATCAGGCTTACTGGTAGGGTAAAACTCTCTCCCTGTAAACCTAATATATACTAATTTAATAGGTAAGCTACTTCTCTTAATTATTATAACTTTTCTTAATATAACTTCCAGTACCTCTAATATTCTATTTACCTTAATTATAAAGACTATCTTACTGTTAACAGGTCTATAGGTTATAGTAATTATATTCTAGGGTAAATTAGGATAAAAGAAGACAGCTAACCTAAGATACGATTTCTTATAATTTTTATAATCCTTATAGTTAATAATATTAATCAAAATAACAAGGATCTTAGGATCTATCTCTATATAGCCACTTAATAAGTTATAAAATCGGAGATATATAACCTTCTGGTTATAATTATAAACTAGTAGTAAATTATTAGGCATATATTTATACACTTAACTCTATTTCGGATAAAAATTATATAGTAATCTATTCTTTCTATAAGTTATAAAGTCACAAAAAGAAGCCTAGATACTATCAGGATATCCCCTTAAGCCTTTAAGGAAATTTCTACTATCTCTGGTAATAGTCTACTATATTAATAATATACTACCAGATACCTTTAAACCTAGAGGGCTTATTTAAGGCAATAAGGAGGAAATAATTAATATCTTAGACTTAGAGTTAAACTTAGAGCTATTACTAATTACTAATATAGGAGAAGCTATAATTACTAGCCGGAGGCTGTAAGATAATTATAGTTTAATATAATAATAGCTACTAAGAAGATATATTTAGCCTAAGTTTATAGGTATAAAAAATCCAGAAAATACTATAGGCTGTAAAAAAATATATTAAAAACTAGCCGATAAAAAGTTACTTGGGTTACTAGGGTAAAATTTAAAAAGTATCTAGTAGTGGTATAAGTAAATATATTTTTTCCTAATACATAACGGGTCTAAGAGATAAGTGGTTTACTTATAACTTACCTTAAATTCTTAGCCCTAAGATACTTATATTCTAATAATCAAAGTAAGTAAGTTTATTTAATAGCCTTAAATTTACCTTATAGTCTTCCTACCTAGTATTAAGATTATATAACTTTTAACAGGCCGTATATAAGGTACCACACTAGCTAGACTAGTACTAAGATTAACTAACTTGGAGTTATAAAGGAAGCTTATATAGTCTAGGGGATAAAGTAGTAGGAAAGGAGTAAGTAATTAAAACCTCCCTGGGTACTTAAAAGTATAAGCGGTTAGGAAGAAGAAAGAAGGTATTTAGTTAAAATATCTTAAGTAATTTAAGTTATTAAAGTAATAATTAACTTATAAGCTTAGATACTAAGAGATCTAATCTTCCTTGTAGATTTATTTTTTTATTTTATAGTCTAACTTATTATTTTATAAAGGGTAGTAGAGAAATATAAGCCTACTTAAGCTATAGGTCTTAGGCAAGGTTAATAGGCTAAATAGTAACCAGTTATAATATACATAATTACGATTTCGGATTTTACAGTTAAGTTATATAAAACTAGTAGGACTAATAATAAGAAGTATAATACTACGTGGTTAAATAAATTTAAGTAGCCTAGGATTATTTTAATCTTATTATCTCTCTATTTGTAAAAAATAATAATCTAATATAAACTATATTTATACCAGGCTATCTGTAATAATACCCGTCCTGGTAAAAAAAGTTAATACCACTAATTCTAAGAGTATCCAGATCTCTAAGCTCTCTATATATTACATAATAATAACAGGGTAGGTAAAAAAGCTAATAACTTATCTCCCTATACCAAGGTCTCCTATAATACACACAGATATATATATATAATTACTAAGAATCACAGAAAGACTAAAATACTAATTATATTTATACTAATATATACCTCTAGCCTAATATATAAGAATTAATATACTTTATATAGTTTTCTATTCTATAACTAAGTTAAAATTCCCTGATAACCCAGACCCAGATTTTATATTCTTCTTTCCTTACTTTTATTAGATATTTTCATATAAACCTAAAGTTAGTTACCTGTAGGTAGCCTAGCTTTACTTTACCCACTATTTATACCGGTAGGTATTAGGGGTAACTAAAGGTTTAACCTATAGGTAGCTATCAAATAAAGCTCCCAAGTTAGAGTATTATTTTTATAAGCAATTTAGTTTATTCTTAGCTATAGAGATTCCTGGTTAGCTTTTCTTATAGTTATTCTCTTTATTCTATCCTAGCTTCTACCACTTTTTACAACTTACCCTTCATATTATAAGATATCCTTCTTATTCTTTAGCTAAACTATTCCAGATAAACCGCTAAATTCTAACCTAGAATAATCTAGGTCTATCTTTAACCAATTAGGATTTATCTTAGGATTATTACTACTTAAAGTATAAGATCCTACCAATTAGATATAATTACCATAATATAGGGTACCTAGTATAAGTATAATAATACTAGTATATTAAGTAAATAAAGTAGGTATACCGTATTAACCTATACTTTCTATATATAGCTTACAGGGTTTTAATTAACTTATTCTATCATAGTTATACAAAGCTCTAAACTAGGTAATAATAGCTCTAGCCTTGTTTATATTTAAGATATAACCCTGGTCAGGAAGTAGCTCCCTATACTTTATTACACTAAAGAAATAGATTAATAGGTTTTTACTATTAAGATCAAGGATTTAATTTAGGGTTATATATACTATAGGTAGGGTTTAGGTATTAATAAAGGTATAAAACACAAAGTCTTACCTAATATACTAAATATCATACATAGCTAGTTTATTATTAGGGTACTTATTACACTTATATATCACAATCAAAAAGCCGCCTAGGGGAAGATAAAGCTAAGAATAGGTTTAAAGATATTACTATATAATAGTTACCAGAAATAGTAAATATACCTTTATTTAGTACAGGTATATACCTTAGGCTACCATCTTAATTAATCTAGATTAGGCTATAAAAGTACCCTCTAATTTAACAGTTTGTAATAAATATAAGAGTAAAAGCTTTTAAGCCTAAAACCTTATCAGCTTAAGATTTAATATTTTACGGTAGGCTAAATAAAAGCTTACTTAAATCTAATCTAGTATTTAATTAATACTACTTATAAGAAAGAATAGAAGAAACTATAAGGAATAATATACTAGGTAAGAAGTATAAGATATAATATTATAAACTTAGGAATATATAGAAAGCCTCTCAGCTATATAGAAAAAGACTTGGTGATATTAAGAGTAGGTTTATCAGTAGCTTAAAAAGGTAGATAACTAATAACATAAAGCCTAGAAAGAGAAATAAGAATCTAATAGTAACCCAGTTAGTCTTATTTTATCCCTCTTGGTTAATACTAATATAAAAGCTTTTCTAATTACTACCTAGAAAGTCTAAGAAACCTTTAAGTAATTAAATTAGCCACTATAGCTTCTTTTTTCCTTAAAAAGATATTACTTACCCTACTCTGTTATAATTTTTCTTAAAACTTAGCTAGAAGCTTTCTTTATAATACTCTTATCCCTATTAATAACCCTAATATTCCTAATAGCTAACTTGCTACTAGGAATCCCACAGTAAGTTACCCTCTATCTAAGTAGTAATACTAAGCTGCTAATCATACCAGCTTTCTCTTACTTTATACTAGCCTTATAATTATAGTTACATCTTGCTAAGTTTTCTTAACCTTAATAGATATCAAAGAGTACTTCCTCCATAGTATCCTTTATATTATCTAGGTAGCTTTAATACTTACACTTCCTCTAATTTACTACTAATAGTAGTAGTCTGGGACTTTATAGTATATCCTTAAGAGGACTTATATATTATAATACCCAGGTAGTATAATAGCTTCTTTGATATTAGGCCTCTTATATTCTTAAGTATTTATTACCTAAAAAAAGCTACTAAACCTATTACCCCTAGCAAATATAACAAAAATAGTACTAAGAGTACTTATATTAGTATATAAGACTTGGTAATTATAACTTGTTATTTAGGATATATTACCTATAGGTTAAACCTTTGGTTACCCCTAACACCTACTGGTAGTAAGTAAAGTAAAGCTAGGCTACCCACAGATATGGTAGAGATAATTTAAAGGCTTTATAAGAAGAAAGTACTTAAGACCTTAAAGGTTAAGATTTAATTAAAATTAATAGTATTACTACTAAGATCCAGAATTATATTAATAAGACTAGATATAGGGAGATACCCAAGAGTAAAGCTTATAATATTAGTATTAATAGCCTTGGCTTTAGCAGTCAAGGTATTATATCCTCTATCTATAAATATTATTACTACCAATCTATAATACTAACCTTTATAGCGGTAATATTATAGGGTTTATATAGCTAGTAGCTTCCTAAGTATTACTAGTATGGTTATCCAACTTACTATTTATTTTAAGGTCTTTAGATAAGGTGGTTACAGGATAATTTTATACCTTATCACTCCTATAGATAAAGTATTCTGGGTAGGGCTTATATAAAAAGAGCTTATAAATAATAACTACTAGTAATAAATACTTAAGGGTAAATAGATTTCTTACTCCCCCCTTCTAAGGCTTTGATTAGGTAATAGTCTGTAAATAACTAGAAGTATTTACTTCTTAATCAAGGTTTCTAGGGGAAGTAACCTACTATTAAATAGGGTATAAGTTATAGGGTTTTTATTTTATCTCTTAAAAACACTAGATCTATTCTAGTAACACAAATTCTTTGGTTATTTAGCTACTTCTAAGGTTAATCCTATAATTACTATATTACTAGAGACCTTAGGGTATTCCCTTATTACTATCTCTATAATTACCGGGGAAGTATTTAACACCTAATAATACTAATTATATAAATATCTATTATATTTTACCTCCTACTACCGGTAAGTAGTAGTACCGGGATAAAAGCTTCTTTATATTATTTCTTAAGCCGGCTTACTCTTAATAATTAAGATAATTTATTAAAAAACGGGTAGTATATTATATACCTATTCTACTCTCTCTTTATTATTATTAATATAATATATTCTATTATTAGTAATATAACCTGTGGTAAAGATTCTAGCTATCAGGAATAAAAACCCTGTTATATAGTAATATAGCCCAAACTTAGCCTCAGCTAGCTTAGCTAATATATTACAGGTTATAAGTAAAAAGCTTTTTTAACTATAAGACACCTATTTCTATATATCCTAAAGCAGTATCCAAGGGCTTATACAGGTTAATATTAACAAGGCCAAGTATAAAGTTTAATATAGTATCTTATACCTTATTACTTTAAAGTTATAAGCTACCTAAATTATACCAAAGAAAGTTACTTCTACTTTTAAGAGCCATATAAACTTACCCCCTTTATCCCTTACTTATATAAATATACCTATATTAAATACTATAACCTAAAGCTGGAAAAGTATTATACTTTATGTAATTACCATACTATCCTAATATAAAGTATCAGTTATATATCAAGGATAGTTTCTAACAGGGAAGGCTTATATTTAATACTTTCTCTATAATAATACCGGTTTCTTCCTCCGGAACTAATAACATTATAATAGAGGGATACAGGTTCTTTACCCTAAGACAAAAGTCATCTATAGCTCCGGCTATAACAGCCTCCTTTATATATATAAGGGCCTCGATATAATCTAACCCGGCAGCACAATCTTTAACCAATCCACTAAGTAGGGTAAGGATATTAGCCTAATAAGCTTAAATTAGATTATTATCTTTTATATTTTTAAGCTTTTAACTATAATCGGTAAGCAAATATATAAATCCTATAAGCTTAGATATATTAAACTTAGTATTTATAATAACATCATTAGAATATATAAATACTATACTATACTCCTATAAGGCACCTAAGGTCTACTGGTACCAGGTAACCAGGGTTAAGATCTTGTTGGCAGCTATAAATAGGTTACCAACAAGGTTATACGTGGTACCCATCTTTAACAAAATTTAATCTATCTTGTCGGTAGTTAAGTACGGGTAGACTTTAATATATAACTTAAAACATTAGCCTTACTTGGTAATAATATCCACCACTTATTTAACATTAGTGTTTTATTTGTTAATAGATATAAACTTAAAATTGGTTATTAACCTAAGGAGAAAGTCATTATAGTTTCCTATATTAAGAAATAGGCAGATTTTACAAGGCTTTTAGGTATTATATTTTATATTATAAATCAAGAGATAAAAGTAGAAGGTTATAAGAAACTTATTACAAAAGTAGTTAATAAGCTATCTCTTAGGATATAGAAACTATTTTGGTAATAGTACCATAGTTATATATAGACCAAATTAAATAGATGGGATAAAGTAAAATAAAGCTTAGGCTTTGGATCCTTAAAGCCAGCTTAAGCCGTCAGATCCAGATTTAAAAATACTAATAAAAACCGTGGTTATTCCAGATCAAGTTTAACTAATATAGAGGAGAATAAACCTAAAGCAAGTAACTAAAAAAATACTAGTTATATTTAATCAAATTAGAAAGTATTAAAACCTCCTAGTATATACTTAGAAAAGAGAAACCACTAGTTTTAAAGGTCCTACTAGCCCTGTTAGATATATCAGCCTTAAAATAAATACCTAAGACTTATAGGTAGTTAAGCCAACTTTATAACCTAGTAGTAGTTATTATCTTTAATTACCTACTTATTCTATAATAGATTTAATTCCTTAAGGTCTATATTATATATATATATTTAACCCTTATTTACTTTAATAATTACTTACTACCTAATATTAACAAAGATTATATCGGAAAGTAAATAATTATTTCCCAACTAATATTACTTACTATACTAAGCCCTAATACTTTCTTAACTTTACTTATAACTCTGGTAATATCCTTTAGAATCTTGTAACTAATTAATATTATACTAGGATGTAACAGGTAATAACATTTTATATTAATAGTAAAGTATACTTATAAGACTCTACTAATAAGTAAATCCATTACAGGCTTTATCAGGACTTATAAAGGTTAACCCTACTTAGCTAAAATAATATTATTACCCACCTTTATATATCTATTTGATATTAACTACTAATAAAGTTACACCTAGTATATAATTAATATATTACTTTTATACTATTAATAAACATAAAATATTACAGGTTATCCTAAAATTACCCTTAAAAGGTAAAGGCTATTAAAATTATCCCTATAAGCTGTGACTGGTAAGTTAGGTAAACCCCTTTCTATTATAGGACTACCAGACCAGATGGTTTTACTGATTAATATTATCGGCTAGTATAGTAGTTATAATAGATTAAAAAGAGGGTAATATAATAGCCTTTTACTAAAAGGGTAACTAGATATAAGTCTTACCTATTAGACCCTAAACTAGTAAGTATATAACTACTTAGCTAGGGTAGGGCTAAGATTACCAGGAGAATATACTAGTAAATATAAAAACAAGTTTAAAAAAGAAAAATACTATAGCGGCTTGGCTATTAATACCTTAAACCCAAGAAGTCTAGTCTAAATCTTTACAGGTATCTCCCACATATAGGCTAATAACAGGTTAATATTAGCCGATCTACCTACTAGGAATATACTTTAAGGAACAATTTAATATTAATATTTTACTACTACTATATACTTTATTAGGTTTTATCTAGAAATAGAAACTTAAACTTACCTTATACTAGTATATTTTTATAGTTAAGGTAAAATAGCTTTAGTTATATATATTACAGGGTAAAAGGCTTTTAACCAAGCTGTATTTATTTCCTAAATTAAAAATAAAAACTATAATAATAAAAAAGGCCCTAATATTAAAACCGTTAAATAAATCTAAGTTAACTTCTAATATATCTAAGAAGATAACCTTAAAGTTACTACTAGAATATACTAAGAAGCCAGGTAAAACTAGCCTCCCAGGCCCAGATATATTAGCTTTTAACCCCATACCTTTAGTATCTACCAAGCCTCCTCTATCTTATACCAGGATATTATCAAGGTAGAAGTCTAATATTATTATAAACTTTAAGACTACTCCGATATATTAGTCTATTAACTATCTACTACTATAACCTACTAGGAAATAACCAAGCTTGAGAAATAACTCTTATCCACTTAGTAAGAAGTTAGTAAGTAAGGGGCTATTTGGTTTAATAAGATACAATTTGGGTAAAAAACCTATTTATTATTCTATATCCACCAGGTTAGTTATAAACCGTTACTTAGCTAATCCCTACCTAACCTATATCTTTATACGGGTAATAATTCTAATTTAATACAACTAAGGTTATAAAATTACCTCTAGTATCCTTAGATTATAGTAATAAAGCTTTTAACCACTCCTATCCCTTTACAGGTATTATTATCTACTATATAAGTATCCCTACTAACCTCTATATTAATACTAATACATAGTATTTATAGCCTTGTTAACTATACTATATTAATTTAAATTAACCATATTAGTATTTACCTACCCTTAAGTAATAATAGTATATAAGATAAATAAGCTTAGTGGTATCTATAAGTATAACCTAATCCCCGATATTACCCACCTTATTATCGGTAAGTATAATATTCCTAAATATAGATATATTACCAAGGAATACCCTGATATTAAAATAATAGCTATAAGCTAGGTTAATACTATATGGGATATCTAGATCTGGGATAAATAAATTAACTTCTGGGCTTTAAAGTAAGAGTGGTATCTAAAGATATTTAAGACAGGTAGTAATACCCTAGATAATAATTAGGAGGTTAGGCCCAAAACCACATTAAACTACTACTTAACAGGTTTTAATAATTATATATTACTCCCACAGCTAGTCTAGTATCCCTAGCTAATACACCAAGGCTAACTTATATCCCCAGAATATAAGTACCAGCAAATAATCGATACTATTAAGTTATATAATAGTAGCTATACAGGTAACCTTAATAGGGTGGTTACATACCTAATTATCTATAGGCTAAAGGGGAAAAAATACCTAGCTACCAGGAACTAGGGTCTATATATTATAGTACTAAAATAGGTTTACAACTATATTAAATATAATATAATCCTTAATAAGAAGATCTATAATCCCCTTCTCCCTGTAGATAAACTCGGCTAGGGGGTATAAAATAAACATGTAAATATAAGCTATCGGATATTACTCGGTAAGTAACAGAGAGAAGTAATAGTAAAGTAGGAATAAGGATAATATAAGCTAAGAAAGACGGTAAGTATAAAACTAAATAGCTAAAGGGAAAATATATAGGGTAAGATCTTGGGACAGCTATTTATTAAATAATCCACCTTATACTATACCAAGGAGCCCACTTAGCTACTACCAAGTAACTCTATCCTATAATTAAATATATCTATGTTACAGGTTAACAAGTCGGTTAATATAAGCTACTTATATTTATCCCTTATCAGTACTAAGAATAAAAGTAATATAACCTTTACCTCCTACTACCTATATACCTTTAGGTTCCCGCCAAGATAGACTAATATTCTTATTAATATAATTTTATCCTTAAGAGGTCTTATCATTAAATTTATAGCAGATATTACCACCATAAAGGGAATAATCTAATACTTTATTATAATACCTTAAAGCACCGATTAGAAGTTAATCCTACTACTATTAGATAACATAAATCTTATTATAGAATATTTTATTAAGAGGTATCTCCACAGAAAGGCCCTATTAGATCTAAGAGATTATATTATTAGCAGACTATTTCCAGTTTTCCCTATACAAGGTTTTAAAAAGCTCTCTATATATACTACCAGCTTTACCGATATTAATCTTCTCTATAAACTAAAAGTAGGGGTACCTATTAACCTAGTAGCTTCTTCCTTAATATAAATAGTCTAAACCACTATAAATATAACTCCTTCTCTTCCCTAACTATAAGTACCTTATAAAATATTAAAAGTAATAACCCTACTTATTAAGGTTACCCAAACCCCTATAAAGACATCTAGGGTAGTATACTATCTATAAGCTTAAAAAACTATACTCTATTATGTAAACTATTAGTATATATTCCATTAATAACCCTAATAAATAAAGAATAGGAGACTATTATTTATAAGTGTGGTTACCAGAAAAATACTATAAGATAATTACTTTACCTAACCCTATTACTATAAAATTATTACTATATAGGATTAAATACAGCTAGTCGGATAATAATACTACAAACTCTATAGTAGGGTATAGGCCTAAACCTAAATATTATCTACGTAATTATTACACTATAATAACTATAAGAGTAATATATAAGGGAACTATTAAATAAGGCTTATCAGAAAGATATAAACCTTAGCAAAAAGATATAAATATTTGGTAAGTTATTAAAATTTATTT
>JADAZS010000375.1:0-12163 GCA_014872975.1 Diaporthe citriasiana | reverse complement strand
CCTATATATTATAAAGCTTATAATAAAATTAAAGCTATAAAAATTAAATTAAAAAGCTTTTTTAATTTTAAAAAAATATAATTCTAGCTAGAATTATACTATTTAAATTATTAAAAACTATTATAAAAATTAATAAGAATAAAATATATTTAAACTATAAGAAAAGCTTAAAATATATATAAAATAGGGAAATTAAGTTAAAGCTAGGCTTATAATTATTATAATTTTAAGTATAGTATACCAAATAGAGTAAATTACCTACTTATTCTGGTCTATAAATAATAGGAGCGGGGTACTTATACTTATACTGAATGGAGTACCCCAAGGTGGGGTCTCCTGACACGTGACAATTTTCTGCCCGGCGATATCTGTGGCCCCGTCGATGAGGTCTTCCATAAGAAGATTGGCCTCGAGTTGTGTGCCGACCACGGCCCATGTGCTTCTTCTGGCGGCGCAGTCTGCGCCCCACTGATTCGATATGATGTAGCCAAACGACGCTGGCGAGCCGTTTGTCACAAAGATGTGCTGCAGTCGCTGTGAAGTCGACTTCATCTCCTCTGTCGGCACCAGCGGCCTGAAGGCTTCAATGTAGCTGCGCACTGGCGGCTGCTGTTCGCCCGGGGGATGCGAGTTCTCATCTTGATCCATTGCCATTTTGACTGTGGCAGGTTGGGGTGTTAAATGGTTGAGAAGTTGTTGTTGTTGATGTTGTTGTTCTTGTTATGGGTCAAGGGCCCAGGTGTTTTGGGCCAGAGGCTCAGTGGTGTAAGTCTGAAAGGGGTGTGGAGCCGTCAAGAAACTGTCAGTGCTTGCTTCTTCAATTACGGCCCAAACGAAAATCCCATGAGTAAAGTATGGGAATTGGAAGCCAACTTTTTATGTCCAATGACAGATCAAAAGCCACACCATCAAGTGCCTCTGGGGCTCTCCACACCTGCATCCATTCACATTTACACCGGCCAATGGACCCCGATCCACCACACACCAGCAATATTTGAAAGTATTGTCCGTGGTGCACTGAGGATAGCAGCCACTAAATTATCCGTACAAAAGTTTCACAGCAGAAATTCCTGATGGCCATGGCTCTATGGACTCCGCAGCGGCCGGCTACACCATGGCACAGCACAACACAGGACTATTCACTAGGCGGATAAGGCAAATACCTCGTAAGTCACTCGATCATGGTGTAGATTTTGATGGCAGTATGGAGCATCTGGAAAACCACAAGAAAGTGTAATCGTTTCAAATCAATTGGTCTACTCAAAATGTGATAGGTGTTCCCACACACAGCAGAGGCCTAGCAGACTTCACATGGTAACAGCCACTCTGTCCATGAGACACAGGCAATGCTCAGAATTATGTCATGGTGAGAAGATGAGGTGTCGGAAACGTAGCCTGTGCGCCTCAAGGCACCCAAAACATGTGCCTCTTTGGAAGGCCGCATTGCACCTCCCAACTTACGGCTGCTTAACCCAACCAGACATCACTATGATGAGGGTTAAACCCAGGATTTCAAATGGACTCACGGTTATGTGTAAAATGTGTTTGTACAGAAGTATTGAATATATCCATAAATACACGGCGATGTTCACATTGCCACACACACTCGGTGTTCGGCAAAGGGCACACAAGTTTCACCTAGCCTCCACAATCCACACCACACAACTCACTTGTCTATGAGCTCTGTCCTGACCGTCTGCCCTGGCTGGGCGTCTTGCACCGCTCCTCTCTCTGTCAGGCTCAATGCGGCAAAAGCCGCCTCGCTGGTATGGTGATGGGTCCGTTCTGGGTAGATTGATGGCATGATCTGCGACCGACGTAATGATCGCATGGCAAAAGGCCGATGCACGCTCTGATATCGTATGGTGGTGCTGTCCTGGACAAGGCTTCTGACATGGACCCGCAAATTGGGCTCCAGTGGCCAAGGCGAAAGCGCTCCGGACTCGCCATCCTCCACCTCACTCAGCCGCACTTGAGATACCTCGTCCAAGCCTCCTGGACCTTGCGAGCCAGATGTCTGCGGCCCTACTGATTCGCTCTTTCTTTGATCAGGAGCCGAGTCTGAACTAATTGAATCGTTTAGATCCATATCACCATGATTGGACGGCGGTACCTCGCGCAACTCATCGAAGCCACCAGAAAACCCGCCCCCAAAATCGAAGTCGTCCTCGTCCTGTGGCTGTGAGCCCTCGGTCTGCTCACCCAGCGACGGAGAGAGCACTTGAGTCCCCGTCATGTTCGGGGATTCGTCCCTGTTCCTATCCGTAGGATCACGTTGCGGAACTGGTGCGCTCATGGGGACCACGGGCTCGGTACCTCCCCCCGCGAATGGGTCGTCACCAAGACCAGCATCGTCACCACCCGATCCAGATTCTTGATCAGCATCATACTATGATGGAGGCTCGAGATCCAGAGGGGGGCTTCGAAAGGTCTCGGGAGGACCTCCCCGACTCACGCGCTGCTTGTTCCGCTCTTTTTGTAACAGTACAGCCTTTATAGCGTCCTGTGTGAGCTTGGTGTTCGGGATGTCATATTTGGTCCTGGAAGGCATGACTGCGTCCATGACCTGCCGGGTATCAGCAAACTTGCGCAAGCTGAGGTGCTTCACCCTGTCGAGCGCGCTCCGAACGACCCGCGCGTCTTCTTTGGTGACAAAGTACGGTCCCTCCTCAACGCCATCTGCACCGCCGGAACCCTCACTGTCCAGGACAACCTTCTTCTCTATATGTCCCAAGAACTGGGACCAAGTCGGCGGCTCAGCATTTGTGCCGCGAGCCTTCATGTATTCGTATGATGCCGCCTCCCGAAGATCGCGGGCGGTCCGGCTGCCGTCCTGGTGCTTGTCGATAATCGCAACCAACTTTCGGAGGAAGAGGTCATCGTTGCAGCCACTCAGCTTGTATTTTCCCTTGTCACCTGTACGGCAGATGACGGCCCATTGAAGTGCCAATGCCATCTTCTCGGTGTCGAGGTCGAACATTGGGTGCAGTATGATGGCCGTCAGAGCATCACAGAACCTCTCAGTCCACACGACACCGGCTTTCCCGTTGCACTTGAACTCCAGGCCGGTCCTGGGCCCGACGATGTCTGTGGCCAGCCGCCCGGTGAAGCGGTATGCCGTCTTCCACAAGCTCACGACATACTCCCTGATCTTCAACTGGTCCTTAAAGTCTTTGTCGCCGGAGAGACGCTGCTCCAGCTTCTTCTGTTGCGCTTTCGTCCAGTACTCGTCGTACTGGGGCTTCGGGATCAGGCGCCTAAACTCCTCGGCTGTTCCATTCGGGTATTCGTCATCTCTGTCCAACACCGACTTGTTCATGGCCCTCGCCCAACGTCTTCCTGCCCTGTCCCTACCCTCCTGAAAGGCCTCGCCCTTCTTTTGTGCCAAGATCATGCTGAGCTGACCAGCATTACCCTCCGTGGAGCTCTCACTCACGTCCAGGGGCGCCTTGTGGGTTTTGGTCTTCTGTGCCTTGAGCCTCTTCTTCTCCTCCCTGAGTTCTTTCTTCCGCCGCCTGACAACGGCAGCATGCCTCTCCAATTTTAACCCTTCCGGGGAGCTTGCGCTGCTGTCATCCGCGGACTGTTCCCTGTCTGCGGCTCGCTTTGACTTCGCAGATCTCTTCGTAGCCTTCTTCCTGTTTTTCTGTCGCGAGAAGCGCCTACTTTGTTCGACAACCCCCTCTTCGTTATCTTCTCCGTCGTCGGCGTCATTGACGGAGTCCGTGGCGTCCTGGGAAGATACGTCGGTGTCGCTGTCTTCGTCGTCACTCGAGTGCTCGAAGCTCTCATCGTCACCAATTTTCCTCCTCTTCGAGCTCGGGCGCTGAAAGCTCTCATCGTCGCCGCCCTTCTTTCTCTTCGTGCTCGAGGCCGCGCCGCTTCCCGGCTTGTTTCTTGAGCCCATTGCGGACATTGTTCGCCGAGACGGCAACTCTTGGCTGCCCTTATTGTACTTCTTGATGATGCTTTTGTTTTTCTTGTTTGATAACGGTCATAGGTGTGCTTCATGCGCTGCCAACTGAAGACATGGCAGGGACCACTGGGAGTGGCAGCGGGTCTTGCAGCAGCAGGTGGTGTTTGGGCGGTGCGGTCAGGTGATGGTAGCAATGCAGTGCGGGAGCAGGAGGCAGAAATCAATGAGGCTGCACTGTGAATTTTAATCGATACGAATGCAAACGGTATCGTTGTCCTGTGAACAGCTACAGTGACTTATTGCGGTGAATGCTACAGCTACTGAGCGAGTGCAGGACATAGATCGTAGTTAGTCTGCTTATTGATTCCCTGTTAGACTATGCAAAAAAAATCCATCCGTACAAAGCATACAAAGACACAGATTCACTGGTTGGTGCGGGCTTCAAAATTCCAATTTTTCATTATGATCGACTCTTGGGATACTCGGTGTACGCATAGCCCTTTCGTATTGAGCTTCCGGCAGTTCCAGGTCTAGGGCCCGGATCAAGGGTGCAGGTGATTTGATTGGCTCATGCAAGCCGATACATGTAAGACCATTGGTCAATTTTGCTACTGCCGTCAAGGCCTACCACGTTCAGGTAAGGGCATTGGTAACCACACTCCACTAGGAGGGAAGCTGGTATTATGCAAATGTTGTAGCCGGTTGACATTGGAATGCACCAGCTCATCGGGCAAGGGAACGCAGCAATAATTTAGCTATGCGATGTGTTCGAATGAGCAAACCATGGCGATGTGAAAGGCAGGAGTGGTCAATTTTATGTGTGGCACCGAAATGAGGTCTCAGGTACGCCGTTGCTGTAGCTCATTTCTTGTCTCGGAGATTCTGACTGGAATAAGTTGGAAGCGACCACAGCTAAGGCCATCTAAACAACCTCAGCGCTGCAAAAGTTAAAATCTGTGAATCCACCACACCCGTATCTGCCACTGCTTCAGACGACTGTAGACCGCCTACAGGGTTTTTTTTTATCCGCTGGATTCTTCACACAGTGAATCACAGACCGCAACTACTCAGAAACCAGGGCCAAAGCACAAATGGACAGAATTTGACATGGGGCGAGCAGAGACAGTGGGCATTGAAGATCTATCACTTGTCTGACCGTATTCTGAGGTACCGACGGCTCTCGAGAGCGGGATGGTCGAGGTCATGCCCAGGCACAAACGGCCCATCTGGAAAGCTCCCATCCACTTGCGCGAGGGGCAAAAAAGTGGGGACCTCCATCAGCTGCTTATTTTCCTGCGCGAGGCGCGATCTCTGAAGCTTTTCCCTTCTTGACCTCAACAACCTCAACCGCGATTCTCGCTTTCGACCAACGTCGAAAGCATACCAAAGAAAGTCGTTCATCTTAAACAAGATGGTTACGCCAAAGTCTTTTGAACTGGCATCGGAACGGGTAAAGGATGACTTTGAGAAAGTCATGCGGGTGTCGAGGAAGCTCCTGCTCAGCAATGGGTTCACCGTGGAGCAGGCGCAGCTGGAGGTGGACAGGTTACGTCTGCCGGCTTTCGAAAAAGCCTTGGAGGAGATAAAGGATGAGCCGGGCAAGGGAGCCGTGACGGCCGACTTTCTCATTGTCATCACATCGTACAGCCTGTACCTCGAGGCTTGTAAGTAAACCCAGTCGACCCCAAGTCCCTCCTCATCACAGTCACCCGCATCTTTGTCAAGCTCCAACTCGCCCCAAGGTGAATTTCTCATTGGCATCCGTTTATTCATGGCCTTCTGACTCGGGTTTCTGCTCGATCTTTGAACTAATGTGTCCTCGCAACGACAGGCTATCTCTGTGGCATCAGGGGTGGAGATATACCGGAACTCGATGTACCCCTTTGGTGGGAGGTCGACACGTACAGTGATGAGATGGCTCGCTCACCGGAGCACCTCGAGCTGATCAACAAGGCTGTGGATCAACAGCTCCCGGGTGCCAAGGCCAAAACGGCGGCAGCAGCTCGGCGGAAGGCCGAGCAAGAGAAATTGGAAATGGACCAGCTCGCGGAATGCGTCGGGTCCTCTCATATTTCGGTGCCGGCACAGGGCAAGAAGGCTCCCCAGGCCTCACATGCCAGCTCGAGCGCTGCAGGAAGAGGTAAGCCTGCTGGAAGTGCCCAGCCTGGTCCAAGTGGCCGTGGAGGCAGAGGTGGTCATACAGATAGGGGTGCTACAGCGCCCCCGCCCAGTTCTCGCGTTGTGCTTCAACGGAAGCGTCGTGCGGACACCGTCCTATCTGACGGTGAGTCAAGGCGTCTGGCTCGCAAAGCGGACATGGAGGCCAGGGAGCAGCCATCCCGAGACATGGGTTACGCGTCACTCGGTGACGACCTAGCATGTAGACAGACTGTCGAGGAGGGTAACGTACCTCATGAAACAACTGAGGCGACGAATCAGACAGAGCCGAGCCTCGCGTACAAAGTCTCTGGATCGAACCCGATGCGGAGATTGGACTTGTTCGTGCGAAACCCAGATGTGAAGTTTATGGCCGAACTTTGGGTTAAGTTCGACAAGGCGCTTGATTTTCCGTCAAGCGCTGGCTTCACCTGCAGTGGTAAGCCTTGGGAAGTCAAAGTCAATGGCGACCATGCGGAGTTGTTCTATGGGCATCAAGGTTGTCTCAAGTCGAAGATCGTTGGGCACATCTCATCGATGACCCAAGCAAAGATTTATGCCCGTTGGGAGGGTGGATTCATCCAAATTGGTCTTACGACCCAGATGAATGCAGAATGGACGCGGGAGGGTCATGATGGCGAACTTTTAATGTTCCTCATGTCTGCCTCTGGTGCATTTCGATTCCTGGCAGACTGGGCTAGAAAAGTGAAGGCCGGGGAGCACATCTGCTTTACCGAATTTATGGAGAATCACGCGAAAGCGGATGCTAATGGCGCCAGTACGTAAGAGGAACAATCTAGATCCATCTAGAATGAAGGTAAGGGTAAAGCAATTGCTACCCCCAGCGTCAGTGGTGGCGGGGCAGGAGCAGGAGCCAAAGCCCCGGAGAAGGCTAAGGCTCTCAGGTTAGCAGAGAAGCCTATCCCGAAGTACAAGTCTTGCAAAGACACATCGCCTATATCGGAAGAGGCTGCGAGGATGAGGAACTCCAAAGGTTCAAGGAGGCCATCCGGGGAATCCTCAGAGAATCAGCGAGAGTCAGTACGGTGAAACATGGCCAACGACTTGGCTGTACGTGGGATCGGCCATGTGGCATAGGCAGGGACGTACACGCACGACATGGACGTGTGTTGGTTCACGAGGAACCCAGACAGGCTGCCGTGACACGGGAGCGTTTACGCTCCTGTGCCATTGGGGTCGGTCTGTGAGTCAACTGGTCGCCTAGAGCAGCCACTGGCGCACGGATCAAATGAATGGATGAACAACTCCTGTACGTCCGAGAAGATTAATATGCTTTCCTGGCCGCCACGGGAACCTATCTCAACAGGCAACTGCGTGGGCGCCGTGGTCATCTTTGAACCCATCTGTGAGTTGATGCCCTAAGAAAAGACACGCACATCCTCCATGAGACACTGCGATCACTCCAGGGTATTTGGTCTTATTTATGTGCCGAGAGGTCACCCACAAGCGGCAGTTACCAGCAGCCCATACGGCCGGCCACCCCAACAACCTCTCCAGGCCACAACTTCAACATTAAAACCAATCACACAAGAATTCTCTGTCGTTTCAGCTTTTTCAAGCCTTTGGAACTGTCACGTCTTCAAGATCAACATTCCTTTCGACCCAAAAAAGCACGGTCTGACTCCGTTGTACGCATGGGTGCGACTGCCTTAGCCCTCGTCGCCCCTATGCCATCAGAGGTCGCAAACCTCGAAGCCACTTCCTCACCCGACCTCGTCACTTCGGACGTGCCTTCATGAGCGATGACAGGGCTCTGCTGCGACCCAGTGCGGCCTGTGTGCGGTAAAATGACAACCTCACGCTCGTGCTTAAGTTTCGGCGCGCGTGGCATTTAGCAGACTTCGCCCGGGGTCGGAGCTGGGAGGGGCCAGCAGAGCTTGAATTTCACTTATGAGCTTATGAGGGGTAAAGCAAAGCTCCTTTTACTCCTAGCAGAAAATTGCGGAGGTCTGCGTTCAGGGAGGGACATTCGCTAACCTGAAGCTTTAAGTTACCTAGGTGGTGATCCGCATCAACAGGCGCTTTAACACGAGCTGGATGGCATGTCCTGCCACAAAACGTGCTGGGGCGGTAGCTCGAGGTTAATCATGAGACGCAGGCTATCACGGCGTCAGACTTTCAGGTTCTCAAGCTGGTTATGTATGATTTCTCTATGCTGTAGACTGCTGGGCCAGACTGCCCAGCCTAGAATTGTCGCCTGCGCGACCCTGTGCAGGTCTTCACTTAACCTCCGTGATTTCGACCAGCTATGTGCAAGTCACAGCAGGCTTAAGCCCTTTTCCGTCATCATCAATAGCCTCGTCCCATCACATGGCGTCATATAACCCAGAAACACTTGGCACTGTGGGGCCAGAGAACAATCTAATGCAAAACTAATAGTATTCATACTAAGAATTAATACTTTATAGCTACCTTAAAATAAGATTAACTACTATAAGTAAATTAAAAAGACCAGTAATTTCTAATCTTATATAAATATACCTAGAAGTATATAAAAGCTATATTATTATACTTAGGCTTACAGCTAAGAAATATACTAAGGGTCTATAGTAGCTACTAGGGTAGGCTTACTATACTTATTCTACAGGATTAGTTCTTTTAATAGATATAGATAATCCTTTAATCTATTAAGGAAAAATAGTATATAGGCTAATTTTATATCTAATAATACTAATAGCCGGAATATCCTATTAGAAACTTCTATAAGAGGTTTCTTTAGCTTAGTTTAGTATACTTATAAGGACTTAAAAACCCTAATATCTCCTTATTTCTTATCTCCCTTTTAAAACTTATCCGGGTTATTAATAATATAAGTTTACAAGATCTTAGCCCTAATAAAGAAATATATTATATTTTAGTAAAATATCTTAAAGCTTGGGAAGATAATATTAAGAGATAACAGCTCCTATTTAATAGCTTATTAGATAAATATATTCTTTATACCCTAGAAAGCTTCTTATATATTTATTATAAGTTAGATATAATCTTTATTAAAACTATTTAAAGTATAATAGTATTAGAAATAGCTAATAATCTTAGAGTCTATATGTAATACTATAAAGGTATTACCTACTACCCTCTAATAGATATATAATATATACCGGAGGTATTATATAAGAAATTTAAGGTACCTTAATATAGTATACTTATATATATTTCTAAGCTTAAACCCTCTTCTTATACCTAGGAATTTAAGGATATTATATAAAGTATCTATAAACTCCTTGTACTTTAATACCCTATCCTCCCTCTAGAGTAGGAAATTAAGGATTTTTCTCTTACTTTTTATTAACTCTAATATCTAGTTTCTACCTAAATCTGGCTTCTTAAGTATAAGATAAAATATATACTAGTAGATCTTACTATCAGGATATTTTATCTAGTAAGAAAACCTAGATATATAATAGTTATAAAAAAGCTTTACAAGCTACTAGAAATCTATATTAAACTTACCCCGGGTTATAATAATTCTCTGCCTCTTATTAAGATAAATAATATATCTCTAGATTTATACCTATAGGTATTTTCCTATTTATACTATATTTTTAAATTTATCTTTAAAAAGCCCTAGAGTAATTAAAAGCCTACTATATATTATAGTATTAACTTTACCTTTAATATAGTATTCCTATTAATCTAGATTATACCCCTCCTTGTTAAAGATATTAGCTAGGTATTTAATAATTATTAGGTTTTTTTTTCTTTCCTTACCAGGCTAGTAAGTATAGGTATATAGTAAGACTTAAATAATCCCGATTATATCTTTATCTACTATTATTAGTATTATAAAAGACTAGTATAAATGTAACTTATATAGTTAAAATGTTATAAATTAAATCTAAACCGGCTTAGGCTATTATCTATTTTCCAGTAAGTTTTTCTATAAGTATAGTAATATATAAGTAAGAGGAGTACTAATAAGGGTATATTAAATAGATTTAGCCTTTCTCCCAAGCTTATATCTTAAATTCCCGGTTCCCAGGTTTATTATCCTAAGTACCTTTATACCTTAATAGGTCCCTTTCTAAGGCTATAGTATAATACTAATTTATTTTTATATTATATAAGGTTTAAAATTTAGAATAATAATTTATACTGTGGTATAACCGATACCTAAGCCTGCTATATATAGTATCTAATTATTAGGCTACCCGGTAAGGCTTATTATATAGCCTTAAGTAGCCAGAGGTGTGTATATAAGAAGCAAGTTATATATAATTATAACAATAGGTATCTAGTCTAAGATTAGGGTAATATTATAACTTACTTTTATATTTATAAACTTAATAATACTTATTTAACTTATAATTTACACCTTATTAGTTATATAATACTTAGTATGGGATATATTAGTTTATCTGATATTTTACTAAGCTATGTGTTATAAATATCCTAGTCCCTAAATTAATATTACTACTTTAAATTATTTTATAATATTATTTTATAAAGTCTATAAATGATAGCTAAAACTTAAATTATATAATTTAGTACTAAGTCTTAACTATAGTAATAGCCTAAATAGTAGGATTAATATATTTTATTCTAATATATAACCTAGGAAAGTCTCTACTAAAGAATACCGGGACTAGCTGTAACCCTGTGTTTCTAGTATATCTTTTTCTATTATATTTTTTACAAGGTACTATTTATAAGTATACTAGTCTAAAAATAAAACGTGATTTAATCCTAGTCTTTACCCTTTCTTATAATCCTATCTAATTTATTTCTTTCCTTTTCTAGATCTATATTACCAGTAATACTAGGCTTATTTATTTCTTACTTAGAATCCTTATTATTAGTAGTATAAGATAACCTAGTACCTAGTTAGTATTATATTTTAATAAACTTAACCGGTTAGTCTACCCTGTAGTTAATAATAGCTTTATAGATATAGGTAAAAAAGTTGGGTTTACTATAGGTTGTAAAGACTATTAGCCGGAGCTAGCTTATATGAGATAAAGACTTGCCTATAACTATACTCTTGTTTAAAGTAGTATCTATTATATATTCTAGTAATAAGTAAGGGTTATCCTTATTAAAATATATCTAATAGCTTATCTCCCTAAATAATAGTATTACCTTTTGTGTAAGTGGGTATATATACTATATAATAAATAGTTCCTTTAGTTATTAGTATAATAACCATAGATAGGGAAAATATTATTCTTATATTACCAGTATCTAGTTTTTATAAGCTTTATAGGTATTTAGATACCTACTCTCTTTATAATTTCTTATCTAGGCTCTAGAAGATATTTACCCTATAGAATATATTATTATACTGATATTCCTAGAAAGTCTAGGTAGTAGAAAAAATACCTGTAATTCTAGGCCTATATATTATAAGTATTACACTTTTAAATAATTTTAGATTTAAATCTTATTTATAAAAACCATCTATAAGTAACCTTTTACCCTTTCTAAACTATAGTAATCTAAGAGGGCTATTATATAAAACTAGAAATATAACTATATTACCCTTTCCCTTAAAGTTAGGCTTATACTATAATACCGTTATTAGGTAACTAGTTAATAAGCTATAGTAAAAGATTAACCCTGGTAGGAAGATATAAAAGTAGCTCCTGGGAAAGTAATAAAAGGGGTAATAATAAGAGATAGTAATCTACAAGATTTTAAAATTACTAGTCTTATTAATTATAATTATACTAGTAGTATAGAATAAAAGCCTAATATATATATAACTAATATTTAAGACCTATAAACCCCTAGAAACTAAAAGAATAACCTTAGGCTGCTAGCCCTCTTAGTTAAAAATATACTAGCTGGTTATACTAAGTATAATAAGTATAAGTATAAAATATATCTTTTTAAAGGTTTAGGCTAAATACCGGTATATATAATAAATAAAAGTAAATAATAAAGTAATAAGTAACCTAGTAGCTTATATTTATTAGCTTTATATTAAAGAGATTATAGTTAACTTATACTATAGCCGGATATAATAGTCTAATTAGGCTGTAACTACCTAAAAGCCAGTATAATATATATAATACCTTTAATAATAATAACTCTATTAATAAAGTGGTAAAAAGTATAATATATTAATAG
>JADAZS010000374.1:0-12362 GCA_014872975.1 Diaporthe citriasiana | reverse complement strand
CTAGAGAAAATCTTAATTATAAATTAATTAGGTATCCCTTAAAAGGTTAGTATTACTTATACTATTAGTATAGTAACCTTATAGGTATATATATATATTAAAAAAAATAGCCTCTTAAAGTTAAAAAGTATTTTTATTAAGTTTCTATAATTAAACTTTCTATTAGGGTAGCTAGGTAATATTTTAGCCAGCTTATACCAGAATATAATATTTCCTTACTTCTAATATAAACTGGCTTTAAGATATACTTCCCTTAAATTTATAATAATATTATCCTTCTTATTAAATTTAGCCTCTAGCTATTTTCTTATAAAGGTAAGTAATTTCTCTTATATAATATTAAGATTATATATCTTAATATTATCCTTAAAGGTATAATATTACTTAACTAGTTAGGGTACTTAAGAGGCTATTTGTAATAATTTTAAGCCGGTAATTTTTATATTTAATATTAGTAATATTTTACTAAGTACTCTTAGCCGGGACTAGGTAATAAGGTAACTTTCTACCTTCTTAATATTATTATTACTATTTTCTACTAGTAAAAACACCTAAAGGTTAAAATTATTACTTTAGGTAACTTTCTAACTATTTATAACCTTATTATTACCCTCCTTTTTACTATAATCTTTATTAGTAAAATCTAATATATTCTTTTATACCTACTAGGCTATATATTTAATAGCTACTACCTTATCCCTTATAGTTTTTAAGGCTATATATAACTTTTTTCTAGTAGCCTTTTTCTACTAGGTAATATATCTAGCTATAGCTATAATATATAAACTACTAGCCGTAGCTATCTTAATAGTAGGTTTATATACTTATAATAGCTTTATCGGTATAGTATTTTTATTTATAAATCGTATAATCCGGTATTTTAAATAGGTATTATATAGTAAGTATTAGGTAATCTAGGCTTTAAAGGTTAGTTAAAATATATTAACTATAAATTTAGCTGGATTAATATTACTATAGGCTAAAATAAGTAAGGTTTTAATACTTTTACAGGATAGGCTAAAATTAATTATACTATACCTTATTAGTATTATAATTACCCGATTAGGTAATATATATAGCTTTCTAATAGTAATTAATAATAATAGGGAAGTTATAATAAAGAGAATATTAATTATCTTAACCCCTTAGCAAAATTTGGTGGTATATATAGGCCTTGTGTATATGAACCAGGGGGGGGGTTTACTTTGTATGCAAGGGATAGTGGCGATAGAAGATGGATGCTTGTAAACGTTTGAAACAAGCTTGTAGCAGGCCGTGATTGAACAGCATGGCTGCCTCTTGCACCACGCACACTTTGAATTGACCTCCAGGGCTGTCTGAAGTCAGACACCCTTGTATCTTTCCAGACCGCGGCCGATGGGTTTGCAATCAGCAACACCTGCAGCTCGGTAAGAACCACACTACATGTCGTCGCTGGGCAGTACGTAACATATGCAGAGACGATTCCCTCACGCAATGGGCTGCAGACAGGATACCTGAGTTGCCCTTGAAATCGTCGGAAATTTTCGTGGTCTGTTGAAGTTATCTGGCAGGTGATTCCGGTACTTGGGACACATGGTATTCGTCTACAAAGCCCCGGACATACCGCCGCCCGTGAGAGCCCAAGTAGTTCGATGAATGAGTCGAACTAGCTGTGCTTTGCCTCAGCCATGACATTCATCACGCCGTCACGATGTATGTGCTGCTAACAAGAGCCTGCAGCAATATTTGTGGCAGATCGCAACGGCTAACAGGGTGAATGACCTAGACTGATGCTGACCATGCTGACCACTTGCCACCAGCCGCTCCAGCGATTGAGAAGGGCAGGAAGACAGAATCTAGTAAACGAGCAAGATGCTGCCCAACGATAATGCATGAAAATTGCTGCAAAAACAAAATAGACCACGAGATCCCTCTCATGTGTCCGATGTCGATGATTTTTACTCTCTTCAAGGTGAGCAACTCAGCTGTTCAGCTTCTACCGCAACGACTGACCAAACCCTCTGACTTGTGCCTCCTCTCCCCTTTTCTTCCTTCTCGCACATACCAAACATTTATTCGATTCCACTCAGGAGCCAAAGCGCTTCGAGGATAGTTTGATCGTCTTCGGCGATTCAGCAACGACTGGCGTAGTGTGCCTCTGAGCGCGCCAATGCACCCATCGCCCACATGAGCCACTTCCACAGTCCCTTCAGGAAGACCGGAAAATTTGAAGAGCAAAAACTAATCTACACCTTGAGTGTGTGTTCCTGAAGGTCCGTCGAAATCTCCGACTACCGACGACTTAACGGCATAGAGATGGTGCAATTGGTGACCTTTGGAAGAGCATTGATCGGTGACACCATGGAAAGCGAGTACAAGGGACTTCTTAGGCAGGAATACTTGAGGGGCGGAATTGAGATCCTCGAGGAAATTACCGTCTGGGCCAAAGAGTACGAGGTTGACGGAATAAAGCTACAAGAAGCCAGCCGACATGCTAGTGAAAATACCTAGGTGCCTTTCCCGTTCAACCTGGAGGCCGATGGACTTGCTCTTGCGGCTTATTGTAGGAACGGTCCCCTATTCGTCAGGCTTTCTACCCGATGATTTCTTCCTTCCTGACATGGGTCTGAAGCACATGAAGGGCAAAAGGGTTCGGCGCGATGAAGATCAATTGATTGACATGGCAAATGAGAGACATTTGCCCTTCTGGTTTTCATTTTCAGCTCATTTAGCCCCAGGTTAGACTTCATTAATACTAGCTCCCAAAGCGTTTTTTACAGTTTCCATGCTTATCAATCCTTTCTGTATCACAGCTCTTATGCACAGGTGCGAAAATGCTGTCATTCCATCACGGTTGGTTCCACAGGTTATAAAATCTTGTGGCATGAACATGATATTACGTTTGCAAAGCCTTTTGTAGATGATGCCCTGAAAGTAGAATGGGACCACGCAAAGGGAATAGAACAATCGAGTAGTTGCACACCTGTCGTGCGCCATCCCGTTTACCGTGGTCTTACGAGGTCTCACAGTCAAGCCATCAACCCTTTCTCAATCTTCACTCAAATCCACACCGGGTAAAGTATGAGACAGCCATAACCCAAGCTCCAGGCCAACTAAACTCCTCAAGTACATACTGGAGGTACTCAAGTTCTCTCTACATTTCAGTGATAGAAAGACGCCCAGGCTTTGATAGATTCGCCAGAAAGCTTCGCACTGGTGTTTTCATCTGATGATTCTCACCTCAGTGGTCCTTCTGATTCCAGGTCCTTCTGTCATAAAATCCAACAAATCCACGACCTCGTTGAGGCAATCGACCAACCTTCCCTTCCTTCTCAGATCAAATTGGTCGACCGCATCTCCTGGTTCCCTTTCAACCGCAGTCTTTCCAAGGCTTTTCTTAAGAGCTTCTCATGATCTTCACACATGTAGAGACTTTCTGAAGCACTCCGCCTTCCTAATTACCGAAGTTCTTCCTTCCGGAGCCTACCTCCGGTATCTCCACTTCAGGCCAAACCGTCATCGAAGCCATTCTGTTACTTCCTCACCGCCCTCAAGAGCAAGGGTTCATGCAGGCGGCGCACATCTGATCTGCAGACTGATTCTTTCGCACATTCTTATCTTCGACGAGTAGGTCCTTCTCCTTGAACATCTTCCATTTGCTCAGGGTTGCACCCACTCTCCCGACCATCCTTGCTGCTTTTGCAACTGCTATCTCTCCCTCGGTGTCCCTCTTTAGCAAAGAGCTATAGGATAAAGAAGCCTTCCTTGAAGAGACCTTCGACTTTCCGTTCTGATCACGCCCGCCCTCGTGGCCAATCGCACATGCCCTCCCAACGACACTGACTTTGTCTCAGGCTACCTGGTAATTGGCTCCTCAGCCACCGAAAGCTGACCATGGACCCCCCACATTACGGCTTTGAGTACTGGAAGCACTACCACAGCGATTGTGAGCTTGTCCACGTCATGTGGACGGATTACTGTGGCATCCTCAAAGAGAAGCTTGTTCCTGCCGAAAGCTTCGAGAGGATGTGGTGCAAACACGTCTACAAACTTTCCGATTCCGATGGCATCATCCCATTGACTGTCAGCGGCCCTGCGCTCACGAGCCTTCCCGACGGAAAGTCGGTCAACGACTCATATCCTTCTTATGATATTTGCAACTTGGTCCCGGACTACGATACACTACAGCCATGTATCGATGATAGAAGGCGCGCTACTGTCTTCGCTAAAGTCGACTTCGGCGGAAGGGAACAGGCTGACGCACGCGAAATACTGAAGGCAACTTACGAGAAAGACCAAAAGATCAGCGCATCTTTAGAATTTCAGTTCGTACTGCGAAACCTGACTGATGGAAAAGTACATCAAGCCGCCAGCGATCTACCAGCTCAGGCTATAGTGCAAAAGCTGGCACAAGCCTTACGTTCCCATAGCCACAGCGGCACAGGTCTTTCTATCCACAGCATCGACATCTCGACCAACAGAGTGGTGACAATCGTTCTCTGCATGAGTGACGACATGTTAGAAGCGGTTGATAACTTCTACAGGGTCAGAAGGGCACTCCAGTCAATCGCGAACTTGGAGAATCTACGGCCATCATTCTTTCATGCCCCGGAAGACGTCTCGGATGCTGCATTCTCTGGCACATCCTGCGATGTGATGTGCAGCAATATGTTGCACTGTCGCCTGCACTTGGCTCTGGCTGACGGGATGCAGGCATGCGGTTTTGCTGCTGGAATCATGGGTACTGAGGAAATGTTACCAAAACATCCGAGCATTTATGCATTCTCCAAGCCAAATTGGCTCACCTATGCACAGCGGTGTCGGTTCCCGGAGCTTCCTTCACAAGAACGAGAATGGATGACATGGGGTGTTCGAAACTCCAAGACCACGTTCAATTTTCCCGAAGGATGCGAGTCAGGACGATTGGAATTTGGTGAGATCGATTGCATGGCCAATATGTATCTTGTCGTCGCTGCCGTTGCGACCCTTGGGAGGCAGAGAATTGGATCCCCCCGCACTCTGGAAAACATTCCTCAAGGTACGTTGAGTACCTCAAATGACCTCGCAAAGACTCTGAGCAGGTCCATGGCTAACCGCTAGTTTCAAGTGATCGATTTCAAATGGTTCACCGATTCAGGATATCCTCAGGTTCTGAAGATTCCCTTATCTGGTCGCTCTGCTTGTGCAAGCATGCTGCGAAGCTTACGACTCAGTCATTCAATCCGGAGAGACATTCAGCATCTTTACATCTCAGTGCGTAAAATGGAGGAAAAGACAATTGTGGAAACTGTGGCAAACGGCCGAGCGACGTCGGCGCGGGAACTACTGGGAAAATGGTATTGATCCTCTATGCTCCCAACTTCTGTCGGAATCATCCCTAGGTCGAATCCGAGGACGTGCGTTGCATTTCGAATCTCATGGAAGGGATACACTTCATCGTAGCATTTGATGCTCGTGATTTGTTCTGGCCTTTCCGAAAGTGATAGCTTGAACCTCTGGAGCTTTTTCAACCCTTGAAGTTGAAGAGGAACGAGAGTTTTGGACGACGACGAGTTGACCAATGAAAGAAATTCTCCGTGAGTATAGCATAGGAGAGAGTGCCTTGTAAAGCACCTCACAGAGTCCATGCCGGCACACGTGGACGTGGATACGCCTAGGTCCTTAGAGTTTCGTCACATTTTTGGCAGAAAGATGCGCGTTGGTTGACAATATCCAATTTGACTGCGAGCTCATGGTTCACAGACTCTCAACTTGCCCACTCCTCTTTCAGATCACCGAATTGCGTGCCGAGCATACTTGACACGGCCGGGTATGGCCTCACAGGAGGTTCCATCTCATATAACGCCACGACACTACGGCGTCGAAAATTCTGGCTAGCAGGACTCGGTATCTGCTCCCATGTGTCATCGAATCCTACCGGCCTAGTCTCCAGCTTCGGATGGCTGAGGCGGGACTTGCTGCCGGGACTCGAAGTGTAACGCTCAGCCCTTGACTTCAATTTACTCACGCAACTTGAGCTTCCGTCACCCAAATTTGTCACGTATTTGGAGTTCTCGTAGCCTGTGGCCCTGTCGCGGACGAGCACGCGGAGTATGGGGATTGACTGCGCGACGATGGTCAGGAGGGGCTCGATGATGTCGAGGCCCATTGACACAATGAACCACTCTGAAAGATGTTAGGCTACTTTTGTTTTTTACCGGGATGGAATATGACAACTTACTCGGAAACCCTGGAGTGCCTCGCCTTCGTTGCGAGACGATCAGCTTGCAAAGTGGAACAATAGAAACTCTGTTGTGATCTATGTCAGCTCAGCACAATGATGAAATCATGTCACGGAGAGTCATCTCACAATATTCCACAGCCCATGGCAGTGGCCGCTCCGACTTTCTCCGTCGGATTGAGACGGAGTCGACAGATCAAGTGCAAGGGAATGAGGCATAGAAGAAGGCTGTTCAAATTCGACAGTCAGCAGGTGATGCGGCAATCAAATAGGCAATTTTCACTGGACCAGGATGTACTCACTCCGTGATAGCCGAATAAGCCATCTGGAAGTCCGCGATACCAGTCACAACCTCATTCGGCCAACATTGACCTCTCCCCAACGGGTTCGTCAACCGCACATCGCCGTTTTCGTACTCAAACACACACTGCCTAGCCCACTGCCGGATGACCAGCAGAACAGTAGCCAGGTCGAAAGACACCATGAGATACCAGACTAGCCACCTCCATGCGGGATGGTGTGCTGGATTTAGCAACCTCAAGATCGTGATGCAGAAAGCAGTCTTGGTGAGCGCGCAGGCGACGGCAGCCGCGACCTTGGCGAAGAGAAGGCTGAAGTTCCCGTCGTCGGGGTGCGCGGCGAGGTAGACGGAGGCGGAGATATTGGCTGCGACGATGCAGCCCCATCCGCCGAGCAGGACGTAGTCGTCCCACCAGAAACCGGCTGCGTAGTGATGGCGGCACCACAGGCGCAGGCTAAGGAAGGTCGTGGAGAGAGCGAAGAGGATCCATATCGTGACTAGTACCCCGGCCTCGGTTGTGGCCATTTCGGCGGGTTGTGCTGTAAGTTCGGATACTGTTTGCGACAGAAGTTGAATCTAGTTCGAGATGGCGCCTACTCATATTACATGGCGGCTAAACTGCTGGTGCTATAATTGAGCTCGGAAGCTCCGATCGCCGTGAATCGGCCAGCACGTTGACATGACTGTGTGGTGTGGGTGGTTGGCCTGCCATGATGGCAAATTTCGTCTTCCAGGTTCCAAGCTTCGCCGAAGTCCGTTGCGATCTCCCTTTCTACGCGGCTGGTCCCTGTTTATAACTGTCGACTCGTATCTGCATGGTATGTGGTTACAAATAGATCGTTATGCTGTTGTGAAAAAGGAGCCCCTGACTCGGGACCGCGTGCCCACACAATTTCATAACATGATTTGGGGACCGAGTCCGATTATGGAGAACCCGAAATTCACAGCCAGCCTCTACTGCCTGTGTGTCCTTGATTATCGTCATAATGACTTGAAAGGTTTGCGGGCATTGATTACACCGCCACATTGCTCGCCTCGTAGATTTGTTGGACGCCAACAAGAAGCCACATGCGAGGTCCATATTTAGTGCCCTTGGAAATCATCTCGCTTAAGTCTGGGGATGTAAGATTGGGGTGGCTAAACCCTGAGGCTGAGGAAAATATATCTACATGAGGTATATGCTCCGCATCTGTCGGGGTGCCTTGAAGCACTTCACGAGGTCGGAGGAAATGGCGTGGATGTCCTGGTCGGGAAAATCAAGCAAACAAGACTTTCGTGCCGAGACACCTCCTGGAAACGAGTTGCCACTTCCATCCCCACATCAGCAGATCAAGCTTGTAGTTGGCCAGCGATCGTGCACTTGGTTTTACAAAATTTCTAGTCGACCAGTCAAGTAATCTTCGTCCTGAAAGGGCGCGTGGGTGACGGCCTCAGCCTTCGGCTCTTCTAATTACAGCTCCCAAGGATCCCATAAGTTTCCCTGTAGATGCTTATGGCCCTTACCCTTTTGAGAAGAGGTAACTGTCCCGTACAATTCAAGTTTGGCTGGGAACTGTACAGATCTTCAATAATTATGGAGAAACCCACTGTTCCTCGACATGTCCTTTCAGTATGAAACTTTTGGTGAGAAGGACTTCGCCACAAATTGGCCGATCAAATCCTCTTTTCAGGGAAACTTTTGGGATCCTTGTAAGCTGTAGCTATAAAGGCAGAAGCCTACGCCTGAGAAATTACAAAACTCAACTGGTTATTCTAGAAAAAGGACAAAAGGACCAAAAGGACAACTGCGCGTTACCAATCAGATGAGCAGAAGTGCCAACCCAGATTTGAGAGAACTTGAATGAAGTTGCGAAAAGCTTCAACGTCCAGCAAGACTAACAAGGCTGGGAATGGCCATATTTGGTCGGGGTCTGTCTTCAGAAGTCCAGAAATAGAGAAAGACGGGAAGACTAGATGCTGCATTATCTCGTGATTGTCTTGACGTGAGTGCAACAACTTACAGCAGGCCCCAGCATTCGCCTGTTGGAAGGCGAACAACCCTGTATCACCAGCAACATTTGAGTGGCCCATAGGACCCAGCCAAGGAGGTTTCCACTATAAAAAGGAAAGGAGATATTCACAGGGCTGATTTCGGATACTACAGGGTAAAATTTGCTTAGTTATATTAACACTAGCGCTATAGCTAATTAGATTATATAATTCTATAGTACTAGCTAACCTACACTAGTATAAATTATATATATAATAATTAATAATTATAGTACCTAATAGCTTATAAAGTAAGTAAAATACTAGCCTTAAAAGTAATAAGTATTAAAAATAGTATTATAAGTAGCTTTATCCTTAAGTATAAAGCTAGTAGCTAAGAAGTAGTATATAGGTAGTAGAGGGATTATTAACTAGTTGCTATAAGTAGATTTAAGGGCTAGTAGTAAGATTAAAGTCTTAAGAGCTATAAATAGGTATAGAAATACTATTAATTTAGCTAATTAGGTAGCTAAAAGGGTATATTAATTACTTTAGTATATAGTAATAGTAATTTGTAATAAGGATATATGGTTGTGATAGCTAGTGTAGCAAATATAATAGTGTGCCATATAAATTTGGTAGGTGTGTGTTTTTATTTGTACTGTGTGCAATATGTACCCCTGTACTATCCGAAATCAGCCCTGCGAATATCTCCTTTCATAAAAAGAGGCATAATTCAACGTATCGTAACTGCATAACCTCTCAAGCTATGAAATAACTGAGCGACTCAGCCAACGACCTCGTATTCGCTCCTCGGGCCTCTCTGCGGCCACTCATGAATAACTTCGGGTCAGACAACAATATCTCATATCTCAGTGAGGTGGTAAGAAGGTTCCCTCACATACTCGATACTCGTACATGAAAGTCAGGGATGGGCCTGCTGGTCCACTGCGCATAATTTTGTAAATTGTCAGTATGACACTCCATCCAGACATTACATGCTCGCATTTCTTGGGATTAAACATGCCTCAAATTTTGGGTCGTCACATGATGCGGGCTGCTGCTTTGAACTATTGACAAATATGAAATGGATTTAGAGGGAATTTATTTGAGTTTTGAAGCCAAATTGAGCCATCATGGAAATGTGCTTTCATGGGAAGAAGATATTTTTCTTCGCGAGGTCTGAAGAAGATTTCAAAACACTAGTACCAACATGGGCGCAGAAATAAAATATGTCTACATTTCTTGGATTACTTCGAGGATATCTGGATGTAGTCTCTTCGACTTCGTCCGCAACAACCTCCCCTCTTCGGTTCTGGACTCAGCCTGGTACAAAAACTGATCACTCCAGTTCTTTGATGATCAAACGTAATTCAGAAATTAAATCGTGGCTTTGGCGTCTCAGTTCCCAAAATATGGCAGCAGAAAGGAGGTGCTACCACATCATAGATAACAAGAAACCGAGATTCACCCTTGCGATAGGTCTCTTGCTGCTCGTCCAGGCTCCCTGCCACGCACTCCACTCTCGAGGTCTCTTACTGGACACCTCATGTACCCCTTTTGCGCTCAATTTTCTCATCTCTTGTCTTCATAGCAGTAGTCTAGTGGCAATCTCGCAAACACTTCGTTTTCAAAGCGTACGTGTAGACCAAAAGCCCAAGTCTTCGCGAAAACCCCATCAGCTACGGCGGTCACGAAGAAAGCTGACCTGGGGCCCACCCAGGCAGTTCGATGAGTAGGAGACTGAAGATGACAGGTTCTCAAGGAGCTCGTAGAGCGTCTTCAGCAGGTGATGCTTATCAGAACCCAATGGCTGAGAGCCCAGGAGAGCTTGGTTGTCTCGCTGATCCAGATTCCGAGGCACTTGAACTGGGAGATTAGCAAGCAATACAATTATTTCATAGAATTTGGACTCGCCAGTGTGTGATGTACGAAGAATACCTAGGTACCCGTCCGTAGTCGTCCGGCCTCTCTGTAGGAGCTGTTTTGCAGATTTTCTCTTCTTGACACCTAGTGGCGGCTCTTGTGATCTCTCGGGATATTTGGTTGTCCAGCTTGCCACATGCTCTGAATCGTCAGGTAACCTATATACTTGATTCTAAAGATTTGACTGGACAGGAGATGAGAACCAAGTTGGCTCATGCCACGCACGTAAAATTTGATAACATCGTTGGGCAGCAGCCGACTTGGCTGCTAGCTTTCACTTGTCACAGTTATTTACAGAGTCATCGATGGCAATGCTGAACGTCTGGCCAATTGCGACATTAGCTAGAACAATAAGGGCAGTTCTGATCTCTGATGCTGGACTGTGCGTAGTCGCCTCTAGGGACGAGCATAAAATTTCAGATGGTACACTAGGAAAGGAATCAGGTAAGACGTCGTTCATCCCAGTACTAGTAGCTGAATGGGATCAGAGGAGCGAAAAATTACGCCCTGCTGTTCGTCATATCGAGTTCAAGTATTGCGCGTGGAAGCGGTAGTGGCAAGTGGCGGACAGAGGTGCCAAGAAGAGCGACATCGACTGTGCATGCTACATCTGATAATCAGCCAGCAGGAAGCCTCAGGGCTTGCATGTCTGTATGTCTCCCTGTCTAATCTTCGGTTACACCCGAAGATGGCGGAGGAACCGTGGCCCAGATGTCCCAGGCCGTACACAAATCGGATGCTCCTCCACTTCTCCAAACGATTGCATTTGGGCAACAGAGGGCAGGCGACTGGGGAGAAGCTGGCGTTACTATCCTTGACCCAGCTGCCATATCCTTGTATCCGCTAAGAGTTCAGAATGCTATAATTGATGTCTTGGACGGGCCGGAGAAAGAACCGAGCAGCGTGTTCCACATCCCGGATGCCCGGAGACAAAATTGACATCTCGATTTTCACATCTCCAGCAGCAGAGCGGGCGAACCGAAATGCGTCATTCGCGTGCCCGTGCGAGAATACTCATTAATGTATATAAAGCCGAGTAGGCACGATGTAAACCTCAAAGACGCGTACTTTTGTCACTGCTGGATGGCACTTGGCTGTCGGAGAGACGTCAGAGTGTGACAATAATCAATTAATCTAGTGTAGCCGGTTCATCCGATGATCATCTTGGCTCCCGATTTCCGTTTCGATTCCTGCCATGAAGGTGTGGGGCAAAACTTCCGGGCCACAGGCTAGGCTGCTAGGGGCCAAAGATGGTGAGAGTGCAGATTTACTCGGATCCATGCTCCCAATGGCGCTGGGGACTCATCCTTGTTAAAAGCCTTAAAGCAGGCATGAGGCTCACTGCCAGGCGTGCAGGGGTGAGCTGTCATCACATCGTCGGGATCTTGCATTTATGTCAAGGTCTGTAAGCAAATAGTAGGTATATTTGGTTTATATTCTTATCTAAGTTTATACCTAAAGGCCAAAAGGCCGAGAACTACCTATAAATACCCCAAGGGGCCTATACTCTATACCTTTCTGATAATCTACCCCCCCTAAAAATACTTATACCCTTATAGATAGAATTTATTAAGATAATCTATAAGTCTAAAAACTTTTATTTATAGTATTTAATAAAAAAAAAGTAGTATTATATAGCTAATATTTATATATTAAAGAATAAAAGTATTAATAAATATAGACGGTAAAATTTAACTTATTCCGGATATCTTTATAATAATAGGCTATTATTATTTATACTTACTACTAAGTTATCTTCTACTTTATTTATATTTTCTAAGTTTTCTTTCTTACCTTATAAAATATACTAGGTTTATTTCTTTATTTTTTTATCCTTAAAAAATATTTCTAAATCTAGTATTTTACTTTTTTCTAGAATTTATAAGATAACTTTTATTACTATATATATTACTACTAGGCTATTTATAGTATTCTTAATATTCTTTTAGTAGAGTAAATACTTAT
>JADAZS010000373.1:0-12531 GCA_014872975.1 Diaporthe citriasiana | reverse complement strand
GGCTATTATAATTAGAAAAGAAATATAATTTTTATTATAAATCTTATTTTAAAAACTAGTAATAAGAAGAAAATAGTAAAGAAAATAATAATTATAACCTTTAAAATCCCTCCTAGGTATAAGGGTTACAAAAGGCCTATTATTATATTAATTTAAACTGATTTTTATTAAACTGTAATCACTCTACTACCATCTATATTTAGAATATATTATTCTAGTTATCTTTTTTAAACTTTACAGAAAGCTTCTTTAAGCCCTTTTTCTCTCTATTTATAAGAGTCTCGTTATTATTAATCTTTAATTTAAGATTAATATAGTTTTTAATTTGCTTTGGATCAGCTTTATAATCTCTAAGCTCCCTAATAACTGTACTAAGCTGCTTGGATATCAAGTAATCTATTTCACACTTAAGTATTACTACTATTTTATCTAAGACTTAAGTATTGGTATTAGGATCTATTCTGTAGCGGTTTGTACTGTTAGATCCGTGTATCTATAGTAAAACCGGAGCCAGGCTGTCTTACCTGGTAGTCTGTTTTAACCGCAGCTGTAAATACTCTTAACGGGTCTTAACCGTGTATACTTATCAAGTTGTATTGTGTTAGTCTTGTGGAAGTAATTCCGGCAGGCCAACTGATTGCTCTTAAATAATCTTGGTAAGGTAACTAATTGCTCAAATAGTCTTGTAACACAGAGGGACAAGGATATGGTAGATGATTATATATTTATAGAGTAGAGCTAGATCTTTAGTCTAGGTTATCACGGCTTTTATTATTATCTATTTTAGGTAATTTCTACTCTTATATAGAAGGCCTAAGTTATATAGTAAAGGTACTTTAACCTAGTACTTAACGGCTCCAAACTAGGTTAAGCTTATAGCTTAAGATAGCTTTAACCTTTATAGCTTAATAGCTAAGTTAAAGCTTATTAATAATACCGGTATAATATAAATAGGTATAGCCTAATACTAAGACTTATAGTATAAAAGGGTGGTTTCTGATAGAATACTAGTATATAGAAGATTAATAGTTACTATTTAAAGTATTATATAGCAAAACTTACTGTTATAACCCACAAAATATATTGTCCCTTATCCTATTAGGATAACCACTGTTATTCCGGCTTAGTAGAGGAACTTAAAGAATACAAATAGTCAATACTTGCCACATCTCCTGTAGCACTTGTTTCGGAAGATCTGTGTGACACCCATTCCCTGCCTCATACCTGGGCTGGCTACCGGCGGCGGCGCGGACAATTCTTGTATACAACGTCTCGCAATATGGGCGAATTCACTCAAATGATTTCCAAGCAAAGACCCGGCAGAAACGTGCTCAAGCTGGCTGAAGTGGCCCGACGCAATGTCTAGGAGAGTGAGTTTGGCCCTGGTGTCGACGTGGTATGGGTTTTGGACGATAAAGTCGAAGAGGATAAAAAGCGCAGGTAGGGCCATAACCTTAGAATTCCAAGAACACTGCACAGTACAGAGTATTTGTCACTTTCCATGAAAAAGCTAACATTTCCACTTACGAAATTGGGGTATAATGATCGCCACCTATGAAGCGAGCGAGTTCAATGACCGTTTTGGCAGCTTGTACGAGTCTGCTGTGGCATTGTTCCGGGAACGTCCCCTGGTTGCTGCGGACTCGGATGCTTAGGCTCTCTATTGCGATCACGAGATGGCAGTAGTTGTATTGTGTCAATAATTCAATGTGCCTCGTATTTGGATTAACCAGGTGTGTGGAACTCAGTGGTTCCAGAAGTCGGAAGTTAACAGGCACCAACATACGCCACTTCTCCAGCAGCATTCGAACATTACCCAAGGCCGTCATTTACGAGGCAGCAGGGCGTTCAGATACACTTACAGAGAAGAGAATTTCATAGGCGATAGATATAATTCAGGCTAAGTGTATCAAAGACAGGATCCGGTTGTACTAAATTGCTGTAGATACTGTGACCTAGGGAACCGGACATCCGATGTCATACTCACTTATAATCTGCTACGCCATATCAGTTTGTGTTTGAAGAGCAAAACGACGACAGAACCAAAAACACACTGAAGCTCGTCCGACTTGGAAGCTGTCGTGTTTCTCCAAACAGTATAGGACCCAGAATGTTCGGCGGCACTCTGCCCGATTCTCGTCGACGGTAGACGTGTGGTATCGCAGCCGAAGCACCATTTGTGTCGCCTCAGCAAGCACTTGAGTATAGTACGGTCAACCTGAAGACAGCATTGTTTGATTGACTGTTTCGATGGATTGCATTTGCTTAGTATCCAGAAAATCCTGGTTTGTTTGTTGCAAGTTCAGCAGACCCACCATTGCAGTAAGTGCCTAGGGACATGACAACTTGAATGTCAGTCCGTGTATTGGCCGCAGACATGGGACATCAACGGAGAGTTTGGGTATATGCAAACCTGAAGGGATGTCAATAAATCTCCGAAATGATTTCTGTCCCTGACATGGCTCACCACGACCAGGAATAGATCCCAAATCTTTAGCTCAAGCGTAGAGTTTATTCGTTTGATAAATTCTCTACATTCCCCATAGCGAGGCCTTCTTGAATCCAGCTCAGATATTTCATTGCGAACATAAGATGAATCAGTATAGGCGAGATTGAAGCACAGAGCACTCGATATCAATATTCATACTCTGAGAATCTTCAATGGTGTCTCTACGGGACTTTGTAAAGCCGACCGTTGACCTCACCCCGTCCCAGCATCTCGAGGCCCTTGGGAATACCCTCGAAGGGAATCTCCTGCACATGTGGTTTAAGTAAACCCGACGCTAGCAGATCCAGAACATCACGGAATTCCTGTACAGTGGCACTCGTCGACCCCCTCAGGGACACGTTCTGCGTACCAACGTGGTGGTGATCTGGACCTTTTCCGCGGCCAGCCCGACCAGCACCACGCATCCGCCGGGCCGCACCGCAGCCACCGCTGCCTCGACCGTTTGTTGCGCGCCCACAAAGTCCAACACGGCATCCAATGTCTCACCCGCGAACTCCTCCAGGCTCGTGGCACAGTCGACGGCACCCAATGCCCTCGCCTGCTCAAACTTGTCCGTGTTCATGTCGGCGCCAAATATCCTCGCCCCGCAGCGCCGCCACGGCGACACCGTTTGGCCGAGCCCACCGTAGTCGACGCAGACACGCGGCCCTCGGCCACTACAGCATGTTATGCCGTCGCGATGGAGTCGGTCGCCACAGTCTGACGAGATTCTTGAGCGGGTGTCACGGCGTAGTCCGCATACCCGCCGTCGCAGCCGACGCCGAGAGCTTCTTGGAAGCTGCGCTCCTGGATGGGATGCCCGACGCACGCCACGGCTACGCGGTCGCTGACTTTCAGGGCCGCTGGCGATGGTGAAAGAGGGTCTCCTAGTGACACGATTATGCCTGCAATATCGTGGCCCAGCGTGATTGGTAAGGCGCACATCCAGGCTGCGCCGGCGCCGTGGAGGACATGCATGTCTGAGTGGCACAGCCCGGCGGTTTTGACCTCGATTAGGGCCTGGCCGGTGCCCGGGGTGGGATTCGGTAGGCCTTGAAGGGCGAGGTCCTCTTCGGCATCGAGGAAACGGAACGCTTTTATGATAATTGTGCTGGTTGATGCTTCCAATCGACCGCTGTGTTCAAGGCCTGCATGAAACATGTGAAAACACTTCGCAGTCGATTTGAACTCTGGGGACTCTGGTCTTGTATTATATATACATAGTCTACTTGATGTTTCCTGGACTTCTGAAAAGAATATAGCACTACCGCTACTCATGTTGAACGGAAACCTCGGGGCCGATTTGAGGACAGGCTAATTCAAGTTGAAGATCAAGATAGGAAGAGAGTTCCATTTCAGAAGTTGAGTCAAAGGGAGTCGGCGGACATTTTGGCCCCTTCTGGAAATATGTTCAGCCGGAGCTCAGTGGCCAGGCATTTTCGACGCCAATATAGACTATCGGCGCTGACAAGCTCCGGGGCAGGTATCCATTTAGTATACAGGGATGTCTATGGGCTGCCACAAACCATAGAAACTCCAGTCCACACAACTATTATCTACAGAAATATATGTACCCAGAGCAGGGTGAGATCAGGAGAGTGTGTGTGCAAACGGGCTATATTCACTGCTTGCACATTCACCATGGCACTAGCGCCCACACCCTCGGTATTTAAATTGTGCCCCTACAACTTCAGACACACCTCTCCCTTGCATAGAAGGGTAGCGCCTACTTAACTTCAACTGACGTGTAGAGGATAGCTGCTTTGTTTCTGAATCCCTTTCCGTAGCACAAGCAGCTAATAATGCTTCCTAGCGGTCATTGCTCTGCTAGACTGGAATGTATTGTTCCCATGAAAGAATCGACACAATACATGTGTTTTCCCACTTGCTTGGCAAATTTGGGTTTAACAGGCGAGTTGGACCTGTTTGGTGGGCGTAAATAATGCCCCCTACGCTCTGTGTTCATCCTTCAAGCAGCTGATTTCATGTACGGGCAGAACAATCAGGGCCTGTTATTCTATTAGCGCTATGCAACTGGGTTCCTGGATATAACATCTATCAGTGACCGACATTTTCCTTTTGGCGTGTTCACATAAAAGACTCTTGCAGGATACGAATTAGCAGGTAGTGTGAACATCTTGTAAATGTCTTCTTCCTCAGTGATTTGCTTCTTGATAGCCAGATGCCATACTGTGCCGTTCCAAAATGCTTCCCCATTTGCAAAGTCCAGTCTTAACGGCAATCCGTGGCAGAAGCGAAAATTAAACAAATAAGACAGCCCTGCTGTGCTGAGGCTCTCAAATCATTTTATATAAATTGGAGCAAAAGCAATCCTGGTTGGCACATACACAAGTCACAAACCAGAGGCATTTCATGCGTCTAGAACGGCAGATCTTCCAGTATAAATACCATAAAACGTAGAATCATAATTACAGAGACGCTAAATACGATATATGTCAAAGGATGAATATAAGTACCTAACACCTTGAAGGGCGAAGTTGTTTAGGGGGTATCGTTTCCAGTGGCCGAGGTTGAGTGGGTGTTTGAGGCCAGGCCACCAGAGCTTCTGCAAAGGTGCGAGAAACTCTCATTCCAGGTCACTAAGGAATCTACTGAGCTAAATACTACTACCCAGGAGTCTCCTCGTGCTGCCCCTAGAGGCCGAGCTCAGCCCGGGGCGCAGCAGTGCCCCAAAACTTCCGCTACATGACAAGTTCACAGCCAATCTAATCATCCTTTCAAGTGCAGAACGCCCGCTTGTGCAAGATTTTTGTTAGGGGGGGGGGGGGGCAGTGAAAGCTTCTGAAAGGATCTTGTCTGACTGGTTCAAAGCTGGATGTTCGAATCTCGAATACCTTTTTTTCCCGGGCACCTCTCCTGCGTTCAGAATCGGGGAAAGCGAACATACTACCTGCATGTGCGGTCATACAAAGTTGTCTTCTCTCCGGCTGTGTTGTACGTGGCGAACGTCTACTTCGCGAAGGTTATTGACTATTTGTATTCTTTGAGTTCCTCTACTAAGCCGGAACAACAGTGGTTATCCTAATAGGATAAGGGACAATGTATTTTGTGGGTTATAACAGTGATTTTCGCTATGCATCGCGAAGGTTATAGTTGATCTCATGTTTACGATGGCTAGTAACCCGACCTTTTGACACAAATGTACTAGTATATTACTGAGAGTAATCAAAGATTACATATAAGTCTCGATCTTTGCTTGTAATTATAAGTAATACATAGAGTATTTAGTAAACGAGAGTGTGTGACTTATAATTTACTCCTAGGGTTAATCTTGATGTTAATATAGTTTTTTGTAATTATAAACGATATTAATAATAAAAAGGGAGATTTACAGGGATAATTTCAGAGGGTATAGGGGTACTTATTACCCCTAGTATAAATAATAAAGTATATTTACTAAATTTATATAGTTTACTAATATATTTACTATACTAGTTATTATAATAATAGGTTTAGTTTATAGTACTGGTAAAAGCTATCTCGACTAGCCTTGTCTATATAGCTACTATAAGGTAAATTATATTTTTTAACCCTAAGGTTATAGTTAACTATATTTATAAATATATTATTATTAGTACTATATAGTATTTAATACTGGGTCTTTGAGTGTTTACTACTATGTGAAGGGACTGCCTACTGCTTAGAAGAGTATGTATATGGATTAAAAGCGAAACCACCTATATCTGCGTAATTCAGCCCCGCGTCCGTTTAAGATGAAGACTTGACATCCCAGCTTCCGCTGTATGGTTCGACGGCCCATGTCCACACAGACGTATAGTCGAAGACCACGGCGACGTCGCCCTGGGGCTCATGTGTGCTGTTTGTCCGCAGTTCTTGGTGCAGAATTGGAAGGTCATTCACTGCAACATCCTGGACCTCGAAGTAGCCCTCGTCATTACTTCCGTCTGATATGTGGAGGCCGGGGAGGGTTTGTTCCTGTGCGTATGGCACTTGGCGCCAGCGGAAGTAGTTGACAATGTCGCCCGACGCGGCAAATGTCTTAAGAGTCCAGAGGCGGACCATTCCCTCCCAAGGCGCCACCCTGTACTGATTCCAGCTGAGTACCCCAGGCTCCATCTCCATCACCCCGAAAGGGCCATGGGCCTCACCGTACGCAGCACCTGCGATGACCCTGTACAGAGCATGGTGAAGGGCCTGGTAGTCTGGAAGTGCGGAGTGTGTCGAAGAGGTCTTGATCTGAAAGTCATGAGTTTTGGCTGGGGCCGGAAAGAGGGTATTCATCGAATGTGGCAAAGTCGATGCCCACTTCCTTTGCGAATTTGTGGTGGTCAAAGTCGGTGAATTGCATCATTAAGTTGGTTGTGATTGCTTGTCCTGGGGCATGTGCCCGAAGAATTTGTGCCTGCTCTTTGGCAAACTCCACAACCATGTCCGACGAAAACGTGAAAAAACCGAGTGTTAAAAGGTTGTTTGTGGTGCCCAGGTGTAGACCTGGATGTGAGGGGGCTGTACATTGTCGAAAGACTGGTATTGGTTCGACCAGAAGACTCTGCCCTGTGCGGCATTCATAGCTTCGACAGTCCCGTATTTGTCCTGCAGGCAGGTTCTAAAACGCGTGACAGCGTCTAGGTCATGCGCTCGCACCGTGCCGTGACACCCAAACTCGTTGTCCAGCTGCTATACCACGACTGTTGGGTTGCGCCCGTAGCGCTGGGCAAGAACCTGCGTGATGTTCTGGCTCAGCTCGCGGTACGAAGACGAGCTGAAGCTGTAATACCTGCGAGAGCCAAAGGTATAAGTGTTGTTGGTGACGTCGACGAACATAGTACTCAGATAACTGTTGAAAAGCCAATTCGGAGGGGAGGCGGTTGGTGTGCCAATTATGGCCTTCAGACCGTACCTAGCATTCCAGGAGCTCGATTGTTTTGTGAAGCACCGAGAAGTCGTATACGCCTTCCTCGGGCTCCAAGATTGCCCAGTCGAACTCATTAATGCGTACGTGCGAGATGTTGAGGCCCACGGTACCGTCGTCCGTCAACAAACAGACGTCACGTCGGGGTATTCTCAGCCCACGTGCATGCCACAATCTCCCCAAGTCCAGGCTCGAGACGCAAATTTGTATGCATTGGCTGCGCGAATTAAACGTCGACAAATCGAGATACCTAGGTTACCACCATTTATAAGCTCCATACGTTGGTCTATATGAGTACGTAGGAGACAGGACCAGCCTGCTACCTACCTGGGTCTACCACAAGTGATTTGCAACTATGGGAAATTTCCCTGCTTCAGGCCGTAGGCAGACATTGACTCGACATTACGAAAGCCCACTGGTAGGCCGACCCGGGGTCATGATTAACCTCATTGGTTGGCGCTTGCCCGAGTGCTTCCATGTAGAAAGGACGGATAATAGGCTCTCGGGTCTATATACAGCTTGGTCGCTACTCACATCGTTAATGCCAGGAAAAGGGTTAGGGCACCGCATCGTTCTCTGACCCTCCTTGAGACAGGCGTGTCCGCGAGCTTGGCAGGCCGTGCCCCGGGGTCTAGGCGTCATAAGCTGAGACAAGGAGCCTCTAGTTTCACTTCACTTCCACTTTGTCGTCCCATAACTGATGGCCGCGGCCGACCCAATCTACCTATATTATATCCAGCACACGCAAGACCAGCAGAGGCCCAGCAGAGGCCCAGCAGCGCACAGATTAGTCCATCCAGGCCGACAACATGGGTGAGGATGGCCTCAAATCAGGGAGCTCCTCTTCGTTCAAGGACTTTCTCGCATCCATCGGGTCCATCGAGGGTGATCTTTCAAATATCACAGCACCGCCCTTCGTCCTCGATACAAAGTCTGTGGTCGAGCTACCTGCATTCTGGGCCGAACGGCCCTCCCTGTTCGTCGCCCCATCGGCGTCTCCGGATCCGGCGAAGAGGGCTCTCTTAGTGCTCCGCTGGTTCTTGTCCTCGCTCAAGAACCAGCAGTATGGGGGACGATCTGAAGAAGAGGGCGTGAGGAAACCGCTAAACGCCTTTCTCGGAGAGCTCTTTCTTGCAAAGTGGGAAGACGCCAACGGCGAGACCACCCTGGTTGCCGAGCAGGTATCCCATCACCCACCGGTCACGGCATGTCGCGTCTGGAACGAACAACACGGGGTCCTCGCAGAGGGCTTCACACGCCAGGAAATCACACTCGGTCTTGGCAACATCGTCATCAGGCAGCTGGGTCATGCCCTGCTCACCTTGAAAGAGCACGGCGACGAGACTTATCTAATACCACTTCCTGATGTCAAGGTCAGAGGGCTTTTGTCTGGTCTCGCCGGCACGTACCCTGAGCTGGAAGGGACGTACACGATCCCTTGCACCTCTGGCTATTACTCCGTTGTCGAATTCAGTGGAAAATCTGTCCTGAGCAGTGGGGCAAAGAATGTAGTGTCGGCCAGGATTTTCGGCCCAGGGCTTGACAGTGCAGCAGGACACGAACCGCTATACACAGTTGCAGGCCACTGGAATGAATCGTTCACTATATACAACGGCGCGGAAGTATCAAAGGAGGCGTCGATTGAAACCGTCACCATCCAGGATCTCCCCACCACACCAATGAAGCTTTTTGAACAAGACACTGAGGCTCAGGACCCTTGGGAGTCCAGACGCGCCTGGAAAGCTGTGCGCGAGGCCTTACAGCGTAGAGACATGGCGGGCGCAGCCAAGGCAAAATCGGCCATCGAACAAGGACAGCGGGCCATTCGCAAGAACGAGGCACAGACAGGAAGGAGGTGGGAGGCTCTATTCTTCAAACCCGAAGTTGAAGACAAGTTGGCGACGAAGCTGTATCGCAGTATCTTGAAGGAGTTGAAGCCGGAAGACACCGTCGCCCTGTGGAAATTTGATAAAGAACTTTGGGACAGAGGAGTTCGAAAGCCATTCCACGGGCAATTGTTGCCCAACAACGAGACTGTGCCCGCACCAATTTCTGTTGCGAGGCGCAACATGTCTTCAGACTTTGACGATACCGATCCGGCATCCCCAGCATCATTCAAGACAGCACCCGAGTATATCATAGCTCCTAGCAGCACTCAGAACGGGTCAGAGCCGCAGCGGGAACTTTGTGCCATCGGTACGCCCCCGGGAAAGCACATCCCGCCCATCACCCCTACCAGGCAGAGCGTCGAACAGAGTAGCGGTGCTGTGACTCCTTCGGCCCCCTCCGTGTCTCCGTCTACAAGGGGCAAGCGTCAACGTGCGAGGGACTCCGTTGGGAAATTCAGAAAGTCTCTCTCATCCGGACTCTCAAAAATTGCAAGCCCTGTACGCTCGAGCGGTGAATTTAAACAGGCTGGCTCTCGCAAGGACGGGGAGGCTGGAGGATGATGTAGGAACTTGTGACAAAAGAAAAGCGTTATATTAATGTTTTCGAACTTGACGACGCAACCCAGGGATAGGTTTATTGTGTTTTTTTTTGGGGGGGGTCTTTTTGGGGGGGGAGGGGGTTGCTTTTCGGTTTCTTTGTCGTCTGTCTATTCACCTGCTTCTTTTGCGCCTGGGGGCACCTTTTTTGTCCTTTCTGAGTTTTGATTTCTCTTTGATACCATTTTAGACTCCGGAACAAGCATATCGGGGATTTTAGAGTGGACCACAAGACCTGCGTGCTATACAAGGATCATGCAAGCATATCTCTCTCGACACTCGACACTCGACCACGATTCACGTCATCATCCCCAGCGTCGTAACAGTACTCACGATCGAGCGTGGGGATCCTTACCCGGGACTCTGATTTTAAAAATATGCGGATCCCTGATGCCGCATAATTTACGGACCATGCTCACAAATCGCCCGCGTAACAGCTCATGGCCTGCCTGGTTCCAGCCTAGCTTTTTCTACTCGATCCCCAGCCATGTAACCACCCAGACTCACTCAGGCCTGGTACACTGCATCTTTTCTAAGGGTCCTATTACCTCCGCCCAGTGTGAACGCACTCTTGAAGCGACCATTGGGCTGCCATGGTCGTGGTGATCGTATTGCGGCACCTTTCTACATCCTATCGAAATTTGCCGGTGCAACAATGGACTTGGTCCCGGTCAAGCTACGGTATTCTGCAGCAGCCATGGTGCCTTGGGTCTACAACCAGCCTACTTAGATTTGTTCAGCTAGAATGATTTTGCGTCGCGGCTTGGTACCTCATGGTGCCCCGTAAGCGCTCAACGCTGGCCTACATTGGCATCATAGTCACTTATCACGTGAGCTATTCAAGAAATCCACGGTCTTTCCAAGAGGAAGAATGCATTGTTAGGCTACCATCCGAACCGTGGTCTGAAGATCATGTCCATCTTTTCCACCAAGCCGAGCTGTCGGATCTGGGCGGAGCTTGACAGGGGAGTTACGTGCATTGCCGGGGCTTGGCCGGGATGATCCGGAAACACGCGGTGGAGCTGCAGCAACATCGGCCCACCACGGCGGCTGACGGTGCTGTTCGGTTTCTCTGGTGGCCTGACCGCGCACAACCTGTGGCTCCAGGATCAACACCCATCATGCGAGGCAGTATGCAACTCACACAATCGCCGCCCTGGGAGATTGTGCCACCAAAATTGTTTAAATATGTCTCGGGAATCCTGCAACTTCGCAGCCACTCCGCCTAGGACGAGGAAGCCGCACAAGTATTCCACCGCAGTATCCGCACGCGTTCATATATCACGGCAACTTCAACTTCAACACACAATCCGGCACGAGTCCACAAAGAGTGTGCCAAACAATACTCGACGACTAGCCCCCTGGCAGACCAGCATTCACACGTCTTGCCCCCCGAACCCCCAGTCAACCAATTCTGCTACGCCGTACTTGGCAACCCAAGCAGCAATGCTAGCAACCGTAGCACGACGTGCCATTTCAGCGACAACAAGAGTTTACCCCCCGATTATGCCCTCGACTGCAGCAACACCAACAGCAGCGCGCCGAGGATTAGCCGGCGTCCGATGGGTCCCCACAATTTTTGCAATGGTTTGCATAGGTTCGTCCAAGAGTCGACGCGGAGCAAAACAAAGTAACACTTTTTGTGCAGGAATTAATATGCGTCCTCGCAGGCTATGGCGTCTCTGCCTACAGGCGCAACCAGATCGAGACATATCTGTCACGGACTGCCGACATCGAGAAGCAAGACATGGATCGAAGGAGGAGGTCGACTGTCTTGATGGATGCGTACGGGGACAAGTCCAGTTTGGAAGACATTGAACGGGCAATGGCAATTTACGAATCGCAACAAGGAGACGAGTAAAAGTGAATCTGAGAATTTTAGAACAAGCGTCGGGGTAGGGTGGGGGCGGGAAAGCATGTGGCTGGCGTTGGTCCTAGAGCAGTTTCGATGCATTTAACGGCGTTATCTCCCGGGGCAATGGCAGGTCTTGGGGGCGGCACAATACCTCCTGTTTTATTTGGGTCTATAGCACACAGCGTTTCAGTCTACAATAGTGAAATAGTTCTCAACACAAACCTTAACCTGTGATGAGCCAGTGGAAGCACAGCTCTCCTCTGCCAAGAACGTGGAATCCAGTCCATGCGAAGGGCCACTCATTGGCCAGCACCTAGGTCGTCGGGACTCAGCATTCGAGTTTGACCTTTTCTGGGTGACTTGGCAACTATATAGTACCATTTGGAACCAACTATGCGAGCACAGAGGCACTCAAGTATCTATGTGTGTGGCGAGGGTGCCTTATTAGATAAGCAACATTTACTGTAGATAGCTTTACTTTACCGTTACCGTAGGGAGGATATAAGGCTATACACACTACATACCTTTAGCCCCTTCTTCCCTCCTACATACCAGAGAGATAAAAACCAATAAATAAAGACCAATTTAAAGTAATTACTATTACCCAAGCTAGATTAATACTAATTAGTAATTACTTAGGTAATCACAAAGTAGTAAGGTTAATATATTATTATCTATTATTAACTATCTTATATATAAGCGATTAATCCCTTAAGTAAGTAATTTAATAACTATTATTATTATAAATATAATTAGTATAAAAATCTAAGCTAAAGACAATTTCTTATAGTAATTAATTAATTAACTA
>JADAZS010000372.1:0-12628 GCA_014872975.1 Diaporthe citriasiana | reverse complement strand
AGATATAAGTACCTTATATATTATTTTTACTAAAAAGGTACTTCTAGGTTATATAATTTTTACACCTAAAATTACTTATCCCTTATATAGTATACAAGGCTTATACTTCTACTAAAGCTTAAAAACCACAATAGGTTTATATATAGGTATAAGCCTTATAGTTTACCCCTTATACCTAATATAATAGGGTACTTATACCTACTTATCCCTAACTTAATTATTATTACTTTACTTTAAGCTTAACTATTACTAAGGGAAGAGTTATAAAGGCTATAGAATTACGGAATTATAGAAATAATTTTTACTTATAGCCTTATAAGGAAAAGGGTAGCTATGTAACTTTCTTACCCAAAATATAATAAGCCTTATATACTATGCAAGCCTTGTGTATCCTGTATGCCTTATAAAGTGCCCGTGGACCCTATTACGGTAGACATAAAGCCTTACGGCATACAGTCGAGGATCCCGAGGTCTCAGCAGCTGCTTTGTATGTCGATTGCTCGTCATTAGCAAAAACAACTCTCGGCAAAGTTATTCCGACACCACATGATTCCCATCGGCGCCGAGGGCGTATTGCTAAGATTGCTGAAATGATACTTTTGATTGACCAAGTCAAGAAAAGTCTCGTTTTCTCTGTCTCGTTGGAGATCAGCTTTATTGCCGATGTTTCGTTCATGACTGCTCGCTTTCGATTGCAGCTGTCACAGTACCCACGAGACCAAAGCCCACTATACAAACCTCATAGCTTCTCTCGCGGCTTGCAATTTCTACATAGTCTTCCTTCCCTTTGCAACAATGTTCACAACCACGACTTATCCACCAGCACTGTGACAGCAGTGGTGCCGACAAGATCTTAATGCTCAAGTAATAAAATGCTGGCGGAGAATTCTGCGGATGGCTCGGTACATCACGCGAAGCATTCGGCCTTTACGAAATCCATTATGACTATCGTATAGGTTTGTCACTACTTTTTGAAACCGTTGTCCGCTCGATTCCAGCGAAACATCCCATCTGTCGAAATGTGCAAAGACTGTGCAATACCCTGTTGCCCACTTCCAGTTGGCTGTTTCCAAGGAAGGGCCAGTTTCTTCTTATACAACTTTAATGTTTGTGCATGAATCTTCCAAGTAAGTGCCGTCATAGCAGTGTCCTCAACGTACGTCCCCATTGAGTGAACATACTGTGCTTCACACTCAGAAAACGTGTGTTCGGCTTCCTGAAGCGGCGTTCCAAGGTTCGGAGTAGACGATGTCAACTATTCACCGACGAAATAACTACCACGCGATCAATTGTGTCTATAAACGGCGCTCCTATTTTTACAGATCATCATGGAATTTGATGACGGCATTTCTATTTACACAACTTTCAGGACCAATAGATTTACACTCATCTGCCCTTAAAAACCGGTTTCCGCTTCTCACCAAACGCTCTCAGCGCCTCAATCCAGTCCTCACTCCCCACAACTCTCTCCATCATGGCTTTCTCCGTCTTCTCGCCAGGTTCCTTCAAAGCCTGTATTGTCGCCCTCACAGCCACAGGGCCACCCTCGCAGATCTCCTCGCTCAACCGGATCGCCTCGACCAGGACTTTCCGCCGCGCAACCCCTAAGAAGGGCAGGTCGTGCAGTGACGGATCATCAGAGATGTCCACCATCCTGTTTGCGATTCCCATGGAAATAGCCTCCGGTGCTGTTACCCGCCGGCCTGTCAGGATGATGTCGCGTGCTCGTGATACGCCTATGAGCGCGGATAACCGGTGCGTGCCGCCTGCGGCAGGGATTATGCCCAGGCCAGTCTCCGGGAGTGCGATGTAGGCATTCGACGACATGACCCTGAAATGGGTAGCAAGGGCAAGCTCGAAGCCGCTGCCAAAAGCGCTGGAGCCAATTGCTGAGATGGTGGGTATAGGAAGGTTTGATAGGGCTTTTAGTGTGTCTCTTAATGATGAAAAATAGCCGGATATCCTGGTCCACGAAAATCAGTCACCGAGTCAAGGCAAGGAAAATTCGTCGAATATCACCCCTGTCCTTGCAAGATACTTACTGCTCTTGTGTGAATCCTGCCAACTCCTTCAGATCCGCGCCTGCAGAGAAGCATGAATCCACCGCTGAAGCAATGATCAATGCTCTTGTCGGTCCTTTTATGTCGCCCTCGGTCCAAGGCATTTCTGCGCCCGTGAACTGACTGTACTGTGCTTGAATCGTCTGAATCTCCTTCCGCAAAGCGGATAGCAGGGCGTATGAGATAGCATTGGAGGCGGATGCCCGGCTCATTTGCAGGATTCTGATGTGTCCGCTGTGTGGTGCAGGCAAGTCCACTATCTCTATGAGAGCCCCTGAACTTTGTTGGTGTTCACCCTGTTGCATCTGCTTCTGGAATTGGGCCTGTGAAAAAGTCTCGGTAGCTGCAGACTTGGGTGGCGAGGGTGGCAAATCCTTGTCGACTCTTCTGGACGATGACGATGAGTCGGAGAGATGGCTCAGCTCTTGAGTCCCTGTCATGTTGGGCTGCGTAAAGTGATTGGTGAAGCTGTGTGTTGTATTGGGAGAGGGAGGTTGTATGCGGCATCGAAGAGAAAGCACCTGCCATTGTCCTGAGAGGGGCCCGCTCAAGAGATATTGATTCTTAAAGCCTTACGTCAACCTGTCTGGAGTTTCGAAAGCCTTCGGTTCTGGATCGTCTTGGGGCCTCCACTGTCGGCGGCAGCCTGCACGGTCGAGTGCGCTCCGGGACAGTGGATTCGTATTGCCCCTTGAATCAAACCCTGACCAGTGGACAAGGGTGATTACTCCTTTTGGCAATGTTGAGCTGGGATCCCTGAATCCCTGAGGGTTCGCTCGGGTAGGCTGCGAGCGCTGATGAAGATCCACATCACAGTGAAACGAAACAACGTGTTTGACTAGCGGGTGTGTCTGCGCAAAGCAGCCTGATCGCCACGCCATTCGTCAAGTCGCTATATGAAGACGTCTCAAAGACATAGGCATTCTGATGTCAACAACCCAGGAATAGTGACGATACTTGGCACTGGGTTAGGGTAGATATTCCCCCCTCGCATGCTTGATGCTACCATCGACGGCCATCTCCGAATGCGACCAGCCATCCAGGGCTGCCAGGCTTGGAGCAGGCACTTGTGTCGACTGACTGGTGGCTTGCCCTTGACATTGCGAAACAGCCCATCCCAAGTGATGATCCAAAGCGAACTAGCATCGGGCAATAAACAAGGTTGTGGAAAGGCCCGAGAGGCGTGGACTGTGGGACTGACTCAAAAGGGAAGCCTCGAGGCCGTCACTGTTGGTTGAAAAGTCTCCGACCCGGGATGGCCATCTTGCCAGTATGAGTCCAGGCTGACTTCAGCTTGACAAAGTCGTCCTGGCGCGCTGTTTCAGGAAGCGCAAACGAGATCCTCGTGGGCTGCTCCACGGCGGGCAAAGAGTCAGTAGCCGCTTAGCCGGCGCTTCAGCTGATCAAGCCAAACTTGAAGCCCCAAGGATGCGCGCCTGTCTCGTGTCGAGCTCAGCCGCGCTCTGGCCGTTGCTCCACACGTCTTGACACAAGCCCTCTCTTGTGGTAATCCATCCTCGAGTCCTCCGATGCCCATGGCTAATCTTGTTGTACCTGCTATGCGAAACCGACGCAAGGGTGGGATGCCTCACACCTGGGCGCACTTGAGTGGGTACTGGATGAATTCCTCTTTGACGGCCTGGCAGAGTTGTAGTATTCCTGTTTCCATTGCGGTTACAACCACGGGCCGCGGAGATGCAGTGACGCATCGACACTGTCTCTTGGCTGAGCATTCAGCTGGGAACTTAAGACCATGTGCGAATTGGTTGGCTTCTGAGGCCCAACTGACACAACGTCGAGGTCGATCATGGAATGGCCAGAACAAGGTGAAGGTCAAGCTTGGGCGAGCGAGAAATGAAAAGTTGCTGCGATCGCACATGACATATGTTACTGCTAGGAGATGGTGGTTTGGCTATTGAACAATCCATTCAGGAAGGCATTAACGCGATCAAGGTCGTGCCTCTGAGCCGTCTAAGAGGGGCGAATTGTAGGGTTAGGAGCTTCCAATGTTGCTGCTCTGGCAACGTCAAGGCCAGAGGCTGCGTCATTGTTGTCTGCAGGCCACAGAGAGACGGACCCCGCCAACTGGAGCCCCTGAGAGCTATACACGTCGCACGATGCTCCTGTGGCCTAAAGCTCCTCATTCTGCATCAAGACCAGGGGCATCTTGAGACTGCTTGCTACTCAAGCAGATACAACCCAATACGTCTATCGATAACATCAGACCGTCAAGATGCAGTCAGGAATTTCAGGTATGCTGAATGACCCGCTCACCCGCTCTCCAGCAAGAATAATGTTTCTTTCCCGAGACCCTCTCTCCATTTGCTAAACATCGTCCTCTACTACAGCGTCCCAGGAGCTCACCTCCAAGTTCACCGACCTCCTCCAGAACGAAGACCACTTCGGGCTCTTGGCCACCATTGAAAACGAATCCCTCACGCCCGTCTCCCTCCTGACCGCCTCATCACCGTCCGCCTCCTTCGCAGACAACGTCAATGCTCTCGTCCTCCCCGCCCTCGCCGATGCCGAGCCTCTCTACCTCCTGCTCAAGCGCTACGACACGGCGCCGCGGCTGGTCGCCGTGAGCTACATCCCGGACATCGCCAAGGTCCGGCAGAAGATGCTGTTCGCCTCCACCCGGCTGACCCTGGTGCGCGAGCTGGGCCGCGAGCACTTCCGCGACACCATCTACGCCACCACCCGGGACGAGCTCACCCCGGAGGGCTTCGAGAAGCACGACAAGCACGAGCAGCTCGAGGCGCCGCTGACCGAGCAGGAGAGGGACCTCGAGGGCGTCAAGCAGGCCGAGGCGGCCGAGGGTGCCAGGGGCACCGGGTCCAGGGAGCTCAACCTCGGCCAGCGCATGGCCATGCCCGTGCTCGACGACGCGCTGGACGCCCTCAAGGAGCTGAAGCCCGATGGGGGGAGGAGCCTGGTGACGCTGGTATGTTGCTACGGGCCCCTTGTGTCGGTCGATGGAAGTAAAAGTACGTACGGTTACGCTAACCAAACCCGTTCGTCGCGCTACAGAAAATCAACCCAGAAACCGAGAAAGTCGAGCTCGTCCCGGACTCGTCCACCCCGGCCTCGATAACCGAGCTCACGTCTGGCATCTCGACATCGGAGCCGCGCTTCACGTTCTTCCGCTATGACCACGAGCACGCCGGAGCTCAGAGCGCGCCGCTCCTGTTCTTCTACACGTGCCCCGTCACGCCCGGCCGCAGGGCTATCAAGGACCGCATGCTCTACCCACTGATGAAGCGCGCGGTGCTCGACGCGGCCGCCAGCGAGTGCGGGCTGGAGGTCGACAAGAAGTTCGAGGTCGAGGAGCCCAGCGAGATCACCGAGGACGGCGTCATCTCAGAGCTGCACCCCAAGGTCGAGGCGAGGAAGGGTTTCAGCAGACCCAAGAGGCCCGGCCGGTAGGCGGTCCGGTCTGTTAAGAGAGGAGCGTAGAACTGTTTACAATACATACATGCGCGCGTGCGCACTTGGTCGACATCTAGATGCCAACGTGTGTAAGGGCTGCAGGCAACCCGGAACAAGCCACAAAAGGAGCATGCGTTGCATTCAAAATCGATGTATCTCAAAATGATTCATTGTTAACAATGCGGAAAGACAGGCTATATGCTACTGCTTTGAGCGCCGAGTCACCAGGTATACACAAAGATGCCCAGCCCAGCCCTTGCCTTGCTTCTTGTCCTTGGTATCGACGGGTTCAAAGTTCAGACACCTACTCCTCGTACTTTCCACCATCGGACGTCCACTTACTCCGCTCGATCTTGTCCTTGAGGTACTCGTATACAGTAAAGGTGACAGCCTGGCCGGGGGCGACGCGCATTATTCGCGGCGTTATACCCTTGTAGAACGCATGAAATCCTTCTTGTCTATTCAACATTGCGTGTCAGTTGTGGTGCACGACCGAGAGAGGCAAGTCATAGTGAGCAAACTCACCTGAACATATCCCCGGCGATGACGGTTATCCTCTTCAGCGCGCTGACGCCTTCCTCAGCCGGGGTCTTCTGCAGGCGAGTCTTGATGGTATCGATAGGCGCGTTGCTCAGGGGCCCCATGGCGCCGCTGACGAGCCCGATCAAGGTGGTCTGCCATCCGGGCAGGCCGTTGCCCTCACGCTGCGGCTGGTAGGCCATGAGGGCCTCCTTGAAGTAGGTGTAGGCGGTGAAGTTAACAGCCTGGTTGGAGCCCTGGCGCAGGGCAGTCAGGCTGACACCGCGGTACAGGGCGCCGACGCCCTCCTCCTTGAGAACGGTGTACAGCGCGTGGGCGGCGTTGCGGTACTTGGGGATGTCGAGCGGGTCCGCCAGGCTGTGGTGCTGCGCCTGCAGCCGGATCTTGATGACCTCCATGGGCGTCACGACCGCCACCGCCTCGGTCACGCCCGCGGCCAGCCCTGCCAGGAACGTGGCCCGCCCCGTCACCTGGCCTGTCTGCTCGTCCGCCAGCATCTGCTTGTAGGCTTCGAACGAGGTAAAACGGATCGCCATCTTGGGTATGATGCCCGTCATGACCGCGCCGAGACCCTTGTACAGGCCGAGGGGCGTCTCGCGTTTGACAATGTGGGCGCCGGTGAGCAGGAACCCGCGCTTGGGGGTCCCTGGCGTCCGGCCGCGGCGGGAGAGCTGCATACGGACCTTGATGGTATCTGTTGCGCCGCAGAAGCAGGCTGTCAGCGCATGTTCTGTGTGGTCGAAAAGAAATCAGCTCGTCGTAAACGTACCGAGGGGATGGCAAACCAATGCCTCCATCATGCCTGCTCCTCCGCCTGCTATGAGGTTTACAGCTGCGCCTGGTGGTCCCTTGCCATCCTTTCCTTGTACCTTGGTCGCCATGGCGGTCGCGTGTCTGTTGCTGTTTTCCTGTCTCGGTAATGATCCCTCTGGCTTGCGCCTGTGTCTACTTTCGCGCCAACAATGCTTTTCCCGTGTCCCAAAAAAATACTTAGGAAAGAGTACCACTCAGTACAGCCGAGGAGCGAAGACAAAGGTAGAGTGGAGATATTGGCGACAATAAGGAAGACGATGCGTAGGAAAGGGGGTATCAAGTTTCGAAAACAAGCATGTGACAGAGAATCTTCACCTTGGAAGAGAAGAGGGCAGGGACGGCCCGTTCTATAATAGAACGGACCAGGCAAGCGAGGCAAGCGAGGAAGCAAAGCATAACTAGACAGGAAAGGATAGGACCGAGCCGAGAGGATGGGGAGCGTGACTCAAAGAGAGAGAGCAGCAGCGGCTCAAGGAGGAAATGCCCTTGGTCCGCGGCTGTTAGGAAATGGGCTTGGGAGCGAGGTACAAGCTGTGACCCGGTGCAGGTGAGAGTCACCACCCGTGAGACGGGAGGGGGTACCTCGCCCCATGTACTAATTAGAGTCAGTGAACTAGTAACATCGAGTGTCAGGAGTGATTCGGTTGCAGTCCGTTCGGGCGCAGGGGCTTGGCTGGGAGCAAGTGGGAGGGAGAGATTTGGGGATGACTTCGGCGCAGCGGAGGAACCGACTCCAACTTTGGCTGTGCGTTCTCTGGCGCATACACACGCTCGTCACTTATTTAGCCAAACCACAAGCCAATTGATTTGATCAGGAATCCTCACTGCATTGTGAGATCCAATTCTTGATCTGAATCGCTCCATCGACAATACTGGCTGCTGCACGGCAATCGACCTCACCGGCCGCAGGAAACTAAAGCAAAAGGCAGATTCATTTCCATGTGATTGACCAGACGACACTCACACGTCAGTCAAGCAGTCAGTCCCCTGAATGCGGCGCTGCGAAAGGGGAGTGACGTCGCCGTTTTGGGGTTAGCCGACCGCAAGCCGAGCTTGTGATTCCAGGCGTCCGCGTTGGAGTCTTGCGGGGAATCCTTGGAGGCGTTGGAGGGCTGGAGGGGTCCTTTGGTGGGGCACTTTGGCACCTGGGAGAACGACCTGGGAATCTGGGAATCCGGGGTGCAGCAGGTGGATGACCAGGACGTGGCTCTGTCAGCTCGGGCACTACCGGGACACCAGCCGGCTCCTCCGCCCGTTCTATGCCGAGGCCCAGCTTACGCTCCCTTACCACAGGTTCCCCTCAGCCTCGGCTGGCTGCTCAGACCGGCTTTGGGAGCCACTGGGACTTGGGACTTGACCGCCGACTTGGTCACCCTCAGTCACTGCCCAGCCAGCATCTGTACAAATGCTTGTACACGACTACCTAGACTAACACGGGACCTGTACACACTATGCCACTGTTACGTCGTCTGGTCATAACATCTGTAGTGGTTGGCGGGCCAGCCTACTACGTCTACGCGACGGTCACGCGACTCGAGGCCACATACCCACGCCTCCAGCCCGAGACAACATCGACCTCTGCCTTCAGAACTACATCAGACAACGCCTACCAGCACCCTGGAAGACACCACTCACCCCACGTCGACATCTATGGCGCCAGGGTCCCAGCCAGAGTGCTGCACGAGCAACATGACCCCCAAAGTGGCCGCAGGCTGAGTCCAGAGGAGGCATGGGCCCGACTCTTCCTGCAGTCACCAGTGCTGCAGCTAGAGGGCAGACTAATTGGTGGCTTTTCCAGGGGCCCAGGCGATATCGGTGAGGATGGCTTCCACAAGGGCCAGCAGCTGCTCAACGGCGGCTTCGAGGTCCTGAGGGCCCCCTCGCAGCCTCCGTCCATCTTCCGCCCGCTCACCCATCCCGAGCCACTGCTCGTCCAGTGGGTGTTCCCACCCCATCTTGTGACGTTCTGCCGCAGAGCTGCCACGGACTGGGGCTACCCTTTCCGTTTCATGAGCGGCGGGCGCCACGAGGTCAGCGTCGGTGACGTGGACAAAAACGGCATGGTCGAGGTGCGGTTTGGCTCCACGCATAACTTTCATGGACGTTTTTATACTACTCCGGTAAATTTTTTAGTATATATGGTAGGTAACCGTAATCTATTTGCTATATATAGCGGGTACCTATCGGGTACCTGGTATATATAATAGGGGGGGGTTAGGGGGGTAGTAGTAGATATATTATTTTCCCTTCTAATTTTAAGCCTTAGCTATATTTTCTAAAACCTAGAGTTGGTCTTCTAAAAGGTAGAGGTCTTTATATTAAAATAGATAGCATAATTATCTTTATAGGAAAATACATACCAGGCTATATATTTAATCTAAAAATTTTATATAACCCAAGCTATAAAGGATAGTATTAGTAATTTATCAGCCCTAGTAGTTAATCAGACCCCAGCTTTTATTATTACCATAAATAATTTAATAAATAATATAAGAGGTACTATAAAATATCTTAAATAATTATATTAAATATTTGATATTAAGAGTACTATTAAAACTACGGCTAAATAGGGGGAGATATATATAAGACTAGTAATATAACTACTTAGGGTTAATAGGAAGCCGGGTACTAATAATATTATATACCACCTATTAGATATAATAAAGATAGGCTAGAGAAGTAGAGTAGTACTTAAGGCCTGGGCCTTAAACTAGTTTAGTGATAGCTAGTAAAAAACTTAGAGAGCCACCAAAGCTATAGCCCGGATTATTAAGTAACTATTTAAGTAACAGGGTATATTTATCTTGCTTACAGGTAAGCTACTATATATTATATTACTAAAAAATTACCTAAAATTTTTTATTAAAGATTACCTTAACCGGATTATATTACACAATAAGCTAAAGAGGGCCGATAAGGAATAATATATAGAATATAATCTTATCTGGTTACCAACTAACTATATACTCCCTATACTACTCTCCTATAGGCTTTTCCCTAAAGATAGACTTTTTAAGCTTTACCGGGAGTAGCTAGCCGCTATTATTAAGTAGGTATCCTTGGAGTAGATAAAGAAGAAGGGATTACTATATGGCCTGGCTATTAAAACTAAGAAGATAGCCGGCTATAGTATAATCCTTTAACTATTTACAATCTAGGTTATCAAATATTAAGTTTCTTGCCATATAGATATACTTACTAGCTACTAGCTTGGTGTAAATATAAAGACTAATCTTACTAATATATATAAGGTAATATTAACTATATATCTTACAATAAGGAATTATATATACTAGGTTTAAAGGCTATAGGTAAATAGAGCTTATAGTATAGTATAAACTTACACCTAATGGCCAACTAGAAGATATTATAACCGGTTCTTACAGCTAGGCCTATAGCCTTAAATAAATTAAATACTTAAATATCGGATTCTAAGTAGATAAAGAAATTAATCGTATTTTACAAGCTATACTTAGTAATAGTAAAATATTTTATATATATAGATTATTAACCTAAATTAGGGGCTACTTTATATTACTAATTAACTTCTAGTAGTTATATATCTTACTAGTTTTTTAAATACCTTTTTTCTTAGCCTTTATTTAAATAAATTTACTTTTCTACCAAGATATTACTAAAAACTTATAAGATTACTCTAGTAAGTATAGGCTGGCAGTTTTAAATTACCGGTACCTATATTTAGGGTACCTAGAAGCTCCTAATACTGTTTACTATAGATAATATCTATAAGTTGGAAACTAATAATAGAAAGTATGAGTTAAGATTAAGCCCCTCCTAATTTACTAATCTTAGAGAATACCACCTTGGTATATCTAATATACCCTAAATATGTAAAACTTACTAACTTTAAAGTAATTTTAGGCTAGGCTTAGAGAAGTAATAATATAACCCTACTTCTTTAAAAGGTACCCTTATCTATAACATAAAGTCTATCTAGCCAGTATTAGAAATAGGTAGAATTACTAAGTACTACTACCTACTAGGTTATCCTACAAGATAAGACCTTATAGGAGGTTATAACCGGTAATAAACTAGTATTTATATTACTTAAACTACCCTTCTACTATGATTCCGGCTATAACTACGTAAATAGCTAGACCCTTAGCGTAAAGGTAACGGTAGATAATAAAAGAATTAAGTTTTTAGAAACCCGGATTAAGAGGATTATAGCTATAAATTAATAAAATAAAAATAATAGTAAGAAGATCTACTTTATATTAACCTCCCTGGAGTACCTATTTGATAAGAAAAATAAGACTAACCGGAATAATAGCTTATATATTAAATCCCTAATTAACGATAATAAGGCCCTATAGGTAATGGTCTAGCAGCTACAGTTAAGCCTTTCCACTAAGACTAGTAAGAAATATATACTACTTACCAGGTAGTAAGTAGACGGGGATAAGCTTGGCTCTATCAAGTTATACGTGGAAGCCCTGGTAGCTAAAAATATATAACTTAAAATAACGGTTAAGCAGTAAGAGTTTATTATACTTGCTAAATATTACAAGTAGTAAATATACTAGTACCTTTACTTGGCCCTCTAAAAGATTATCTGTATAATAATCTATATATAGTTCTTAGCGAAAAACGCTACTAGCTTCCTGATAAGAGGCTAGGGTGTGGGCCTAGGGTATAGTATACTTAAGATCCACGATTTAAAAAAAACTAAAACCAAGTAGTTCCGGTTTAATTATATATTCTAGCTATAAAGTATTAACCCGGAGATCTTTAACAAGGTCTTTATACTTATATAGATGATAGCTATAGAAGGTATATATACTATTATTATAGCCTATAGGGCTACTAGAATAAGAAAGTCTTATACCTTAACGGGAAATAATAAAACAAGCCTATATATCCTAAGCCTGGTATACTTTACGGTATTAAGAATCTTTAATATTATCCCTAGGGAGAATACTATCAAGGCTACTTCTATCTATATCTACCAGGAATAAGTTCTAGACCTAACCCTCCTAAAAGCTAAGAGAGAGCTTTATATACCTAAGATAGAAAAGACATATATACTAAATACTAAATACCAGTAGGTAAGAGTAGCCAAAAAGCTTATCACATTATTCCACGTGGTAAAAAGGAATATAGTTATAACCATAACACTAATAAATAAGTCTAGCTCTCATAGCTATATATTCTTTATGGTTAGGATTATAACCCCTACCAGTAATCCCAACCAGCTATGTAAAGGCCTGCTTACCTTTATTAACCTTACCGGAAATAAGAATATTAAGAAGAGTAGTATATAAAAGAAGTAGTTTAATAAGACAAGGTTGATTAATAATAACCTATTAAATCTTAGCCTAGTAATCTAAAATTTATAGGATAGGAAAAAGGTAGATACTAAGTGCTTAAAGCTTACATAGCTCTTTACCGGTATTACCGGTCTTAGGTCTAATAGCGTAGCTAGGTATAATATCCTCCTACTTGTTATAATTAACTTCTCCCCTAGATATATCAAGAATAGTATCTATATTTTAAAGTTTACCTAAACGGTAAAAACTATCTAATAATAAGCCTACTTAGATACTAGGAGTACTAATACCGTTTTAGGTAATTAAAATATCTATAGGTATAAAATTATAGGTATAAGTAAGGTTATATTAATAAGGTAGGTAACAAGAAGTAATATAAACCAGGATACTGATATCCGGTTTAATAAATATATTAGATTACAGTAATATAATAGCGGTATTATATCTTATATATAACTATATACCTAATATTTTCCCGATAAATAAATAATCTCT
>JADAZS010000371.1:0-12654 GCA_014872975.1 Diaporthe citriasiana | reverse complement strand
AAAAATAATAATAAATTTAAAGCTAATAAGGTTTAAACTAGTATTCTTAATATAGAAAAAATACTAATATTATCTTAATATAATATTAACCTTTTAATATAATTTTTTTAAAATAATTATTTATTAGTTTTTTATAAGTATTTTATTATAATATCTAAATTTTACTCTAATATTAATATTATTATAAAAAATGTGTATATTGTGTGACCCAGTCAGAAACCCCCCCTCCCCCTGGTAGGGACGCCCGACTGAAGGTCAGATCTCGCTCGCCGTCTATAGTACGCTGTTGAAGTCGGTCACTTGTGATGACGAAACAGGCCCCTGCAAGACAGAACAAAGCAGCCAGACTCTACCCTAAAGCTGCGTACAATCATATGATTTCGAATTTCCTGATGTCAACCCCTTTCGTGCCGTCTAAGCCTCTCCCACACTTGGACAAAATTTCGGGATCAATCTGCTCCTGCAGTCTCTGCGGTGAGTCGCCGTTATCAGATAGTGAATTTTCAAACTTGGCAAGCTCTTCTTCACTGAAAACGTATGACAGCCGGGGGTCAACCAAGGATCGTTGCCCAGTTTCGACAGAGATAAAGGTCATGTTGGATGTTCGAGGGTCGCAAATGACTCGAATTCCAGGGGGTAAAGGACCCAAGATTGCAGTTCCATCTATGTCAGTGAGATTGAGATAGGTCAGAACCCACTGGCAACGGTGACACATCTTCAATGCAATATTCAATGTGGGAAGTGGGTTGCTGGCTTACTTAGGGCGCAATGGGCGAAACACGTTCCGACCAAGTGGAACTGCTCGCCCGTCGGCGGGATCGGTCGCAGGAGCACATGGGCGTCACTTCCTAGGAGAACACAAACTAAATCACCAGGGCGTACAAGCGGCGGGGCCAAGACGAGCGATCCCCGTGAGTCTTTGCAGATGCGTCGCCCGACAATTCGGTTGCCAGCATTCGTGAGGAATCTTTCACTCATTCTGGATAACAATTTTGCCTTGTCGACAATACCCTTGTAAGGTGTGTTAGTTGCTGCAGCGAGTAGGATCCGGAGCGCCTCTCTACCATCCTCCATCGTGGGAGCCCATTGCGGTAGAGAAGACATGTCCTCGGCGACTTCCCCGGTCAACATGGTGCGCACCCATTCACACAGAGGAACATCCCACGGCCGGTCGACCTCCCACAGCCCTTCCTGAAAGAGCAACTGGGCGACGCGGGTCGGGTAATCGGCATTGGTATCATCAGGGTAAGTTGTTCCGATATGCCGGATCGTCGAAACGCTGACTCCCCTCAAAATCAGGACATCGCTGCTGTCGTCCAAGATGTCATTGCTTTTTGTCCAGCCCGCGAGCTGCGCCGTGGCGTGAGCCGCCCCTGTGGACGTGCGAGAAGCAGACTGGCACGCCCAGTTTGGTACCCAGCTTGGCAACGACCTGTCTCCTTCTGCACTCGCCTCGCACTCCTCCAGGACCGTTAGATCGCCCAGAACGCCGATCGACGATCTCACCAGTTCGCGAAATACCTTCGCGGCGGGTTTGTCATAATCTGGACGGATCCTCAGGTGCTGCCGCTCGAGGGGCCCCAGCAAATTCAGCACGGCGTAGATTCTGTCGCGCGGGTCTTTGCATGCGAGCGCGCCAAAATCGTGCCGCAGGCGTGACAAGTACGCCGTGTTATCTTGCACCGTGACATATGTCCGCAGATGCGACAGGACCTTTTTAGCATGTATAAGCTGAGGTGTGGGCCTATCTCGCCACTTCCAGCTTAGCACAGCGATGGCCTTGCGAAACAAGGACCATGGCACAGCGTCTTGAGGCCCACAAAGCACGACTGATCGCAAGGGATTGCCGAGGAGGATCTCTTGCACCATCCAAAGGCGAGAGAACCACGCACGTCCAAGCAAGGCAGTTAGGCACGAAGCCATGTGATGGTCATGGGGTTCAAAAAGCGGCACCTGCATGTCCCCCAAGGTCGGATCGGCGGCGCCTGGGGCGGGCGTGAGCTCTGACCCACGGAACGACACATTGACTTGTAAGCCGATGGAGCACATGAAATGCATGGCGCGATGTGAGGTCTCGTCTGGGGGACCCAGCCACGCTACAACCCGGCTGGCGGACCGGTAGATATCTCCCATCATCGCTACCTGAGGGCCCTTCTCCGCGGCATTGGCCTGATCGATGCAGATGGCGTCAACCCAGAGGACACGTGATAGACCGGACACGAGGTCGCCCTCAGGATTCTCGGCATCGAGGTGATACTTCCGCAATGCGCATAGGGCGTCGTGTAGATTACGCGTTATGGACAGATAGTAGCTGTGGGGGTCATGCTTGTGTCTTGGGCTCCGGACACGCACATGGGAAGGGTTAGCCTCCGAGCCCCACGCGTAACTCAGAGCCTCGTACTTGGGCGGCGGCGGGTCGTTGTCGCCAATGGTGCGGGTGAAACTCCAGGCAGTCAGACTTGGATCCTCGTAATTTAAGTCGCTAAAGGGGCCATTGAAGGGAACGGTGTCAAGGCGGATGACAAGATCATCGCGCGGTCGGGTGGCGGGCTCCAGAGTGGCGAGCCTGATGTATGCCGCCGTGTAAGGCACCTCGATGTCTTTTTTCCCTGACTGCCCAGGCTCGAATACAGTTAAATACCTGCATGTCGGCTTCGGCAGTGGTTCATACTTATATGGTCTGTCTAGACCCTTCGTCGAATCCATTTGACTGGCGAACATAGACAACGGCGTTCTTCAAACTGACACGAGCTTGACGCTGATGACTCTGAGGTTTCAACGCCGGATTCACATGGATCAAAAATTCCAATGACCCTAATTGGATGATTGTAGTGGGGTGGCAGATTAGTGATAAATCTCACCTGCATACATACATGTATAACTAAACAGATAGTTTCCCGACCAGTCTCACAACCCAACTTCCCAAATTGACTTGCGACTATAGATTAACAAAGTCGATATGCTGGGGAACTTGAATAGAAGCATGAGTAATCTTTCTCGCTTCAAATCCCGCACGGTCTCGTAAAATTCCTTTTTTATTTTTCTTTTATGCCCGGTAGCCGGATTTACAACTCTGCAGTTCTATTGTTCTTCCATCATCTTTCATCTCTTGTCCGGATTTCCTCATTCTTCTGGATGGATCGGACTTGGGTCCCAAGGAAAATGGAGGACGTCTGGCCGATGAATGGTGAAGGGGAAATCGGAATCGGGCGAGAGTCGGAAGCATCGAAACTGGGAAACGGGTACCAAGCTTTGCCTTTCCTAGGCCTTGGGAAACCTGAAGAGTCCCCGGGACGGACTTCAGCTTGCAGACCATCGCTGGTTTGATAGCTGCCGGACGAGAAAGCCCGTTGAACTTGCCATTCTCATGACTAGAAGGCGACACCTGGGCAGGTGTATGCGTGGTCGTGAGTAGGATTGGTAGTCAAGTAGTTCGTTCTCCAAACTGATCGCAAGGGGCTGATTACAACATGAAGAGTAGGAAGACCCCTTGAATGCACAATGTGCCAACTAGACTCGTGCCAAACACAGCGCCGTCCGAGGCGCCATCCAGATTACGAGAACCGAGCATGTCGGAAATGGGCCGAGCTACGCAGTAATTCAAAATGCAGCCGACGCAGTAATAACTAAAGCCTACCCGGGTAAAGAATAAATGGAGAATGGAGATGGTGCACTTCTAGTAAATAACACCCTTCAAAATAGTAGACTTCGCATCTAGTTCCGGGCACTCTTGCTGAGCTCGAGATTGAAGGCAGCTGCAACAGGAAAAGCAACATGACAGCTTTCGCTCCCAGCGGTCTCAGCTCTCTCGACCGTTGGAGCTGCATGACCGACCATGTCTACTACTATTCCGCCGCAGTGCTAGCGACAATTATCCTCTTCATTTCTCTTGCTACCGTCGCACCAGTGGACGCCTTGTTCTTCTTCAATATTCCATACCGTGCTTTGGTGGGCCTTCAAAACAGTCACTATAAACCCATTCGCTACTTATTGCTATTTAGCTATAGGATAGCTAACTTCCAGATCTTGTGACTATCACTATAATGTTCCTCTTAATCTGACAGTTATTTTAAGCTATATAATCAAGTCTGAATAATTCCTTACTAAATATAAGAGGATTCTAAATGCTAAAAGTGATCTTTGAGAAGAGGCTGATTTCTGGCTAAAATGGGTTTCTAAAGGAGGCTCCTTTCTTTTAAGAAGATTCCCTTCTAATTTTTACAGAAGGGCTCTCCTGTTTTGGGATACTGGCTGGCCGAGAAAGAATCCCTCTCTTTCCCTCTATATTAGGTCTGAATTAGATTTCTGGGCTTCTAGGTCTGAATCTGAATTAAATCTGATCTTAATCTTGCTTGCTTGCTTGTTTAAACTCAAAGAGGTGGTAGACTTAAACTTAAAGGAAGGAAGGAAGGAAGGAAGGAAGGAGAAACCTCCTAACTAGACTGCTCTGTGACTATCTTTCTGCTCTGTGACTATCTTTCTGCTCCGTGACCATCTTTCTGCTCCGTGACCATCTTGCTTAGAAAGATATCAAATAGCTAGTTGATAGCTTAGAAGAAAAGGTATATCTCTATTGTGAAGACTTTGAGAGATGATTTTGAAGAAGAGGTATCCTAATAGCAAATTAGCGGTCATAGTGATCCTCTCTGCGGACCACCAAAGCACGGTATGGTTTCGTTCCACCTCACCTATTCGGTGGTACTTCCTATGCTGATGGCTCTCTCTGGCGCCACCGCGGCTGTCCTTGTCCTCATTGTTATTTTTTCTATCATCTTCGCCCTTCTCCATCTCTGTACCGGCCCAGCGCTGTGTGCCGGGGCCTCGTCATGTTTCGTGGCCATTTGGCTGCTCGACTGCGCTGGATTGCCTGCGGGCCTTGTCGAAAGGCACTGGAAACTCCCGGCTGTGCGTATCACGCCGGTGTAGGTGTGGTGACTCCGCGATCATCTCCTGTCGTGTGAGCCTCCCCATGCGCTTGGGGATTCAGAATTAGGCCTTTGTGGGGTATGCCTCATGATCGTGCAGAATTGCCGAAGAGTCCATCCACACTTTTTCGAGGCCAAGTTTGATGAGGTCCGCAAAGGACCTTCGAGCCTGTCAGCATAGCTTGGGGATTTGAGGATAAATCTAGAGGAAAAGACGGTGGCCTTGTATACCGAATAATCTAAGGCCGAGTAGGACATTGTATGAGGCAGGTAATGAGCCTGTCCAGCTTCTGGTTGATAGTGGACGTTGCAATCACGATGTTGATAGACAGATCCTGAGGGTGTCCAAATTCGTGGCATGTACATTGGCACCAATGACACAGACATTTACATGAATGCACTGATCCAAGTGCTTCTTTGTCTTCTTTGGTGTATGCAGTGTCAAGTATTGTTGTTTGCACCGGCACACGTTGCCGAGAGCGACCACACACCAACTCAATGATGATGTCAAACACAATGTATAACCAGAAGGGAAAACGCAGCTTAAGCACACAAGCAAGAATTTAAAGATGAAGTCCATTATTGTGAGAATCAGAGACAAAAGGCTTGAAAGTGTGAAGGGTGGGTGGTTAGGGTAGGGAGTGTGGAATGAGAGAAGTTTGGCTTGAAGATCGAGACTCGAGGACATCTGAAACGGCACATTACCCAAAGACTTATCACTGGCACGTCTGGCAATGTTTCGTCGCTTTTGGATGACACTAAGCAGTAGTGTGAGGCTTGAGGAAACTTAATTTTGGGCAGGGTCGTGCTAACCTCAAGCTACCCTTTTACCCTTAATTAGCTTAAAAGTAGAATGATAACCATGGCAGTTCAAATCACTCCTGATGTCGGAAATTGGTAGCATGAATGGTAGGTGAACAACAGCAGCCTGTTTGGGAAATTGAGTCAACATTTGTCTCAGATAGGTGGAAACATTCTCCAATAATGAGAAAATGCTCCCTGTGCCAATGTTGACAATGTAGAGAACTAGGTAGATCACGAGTAGGTGTACATTTAATGTATTGTAGAATAGATTTATTTGTTGTTCTTGAAATTGCCCTCACATCTAAAGGTAAAGAGACACAGGTTGACTGTGAAAAATTACTCATTTACGACTATAGTCGCCAAAATATCAGAGGGGAGGAGGGGAGAAAACTGCGAATGGCTCTGAGGTTTTCAGCAGTTGGGTCCTGTGGCTAACCCAGACAAGATGGAGCCCATTTCTCATACTATATCCTACTTCTTGTAAGGAAGGATTGGAAAATACATACCATTCGAATACGACAACTACTAGTACTCAGGATGTTAGAATGTGAGATATACATCAGGTTAATTAGTGGAAGTACTGACCTGTGAACTTGTCAAAGGCAAGAAGAAAAAAACTTGTGCCCTCGAAGCGACCGGCTTAGCAGGCTTCAAGTTACGCGTTTACCACTCCGCCAAAGTGCCCTGACTGTGTATCAAGTGATGTTTAGAATATAAATACTACATTTTGCACAGCTACTAAACGTCTAGTTCTGTGAGGATCTCTCACAGGGGAACATGGACCTCTATCTATCCTCCCAGAACCGCCCCAAGCACATCAGCCACCACAGAATTGCCCCTGTTCATATCTGCCCTGATTGCCCACCCCGATAAAACCACCAAGTCCACAAACCTCGGGTCGCACGGTACCATCATCTCAAACACCCTCTCGTCGGAAAACAAGCCGGTGGACTTGAGCTTGACTACCTTCATTCCACTGGCATCCTGAAGCTCCAAGCCCACCCCCGTCGTCTGATTCGGCTGCCACTTGAGTTTGCCGACGGGTGGGAACTCAAAATAGTACGCAGTGGGCATGCCGCTCGGCTTTATGGTAATGGGCTGCCCGTGCAGGGTCAGGTCGATTTTGCCAGAAAACGAATGGAAGACGGCAGTGCCGATGATGGTGGATGGAGAATGTGGACCGCGGTAGACAATGACGTTGGGTTTCGAATCGGTAGAGATTGACAGCGAATAGAGAGGCGGAAAGGTATCCGCAACGCCCGCCGAATGGATTACAATGATGTTGGGATCTAGCTTTGAGGGGCGAACGGTGAGAATTTGGGGGGAGAGTGGTGGAGCGTTGTACGCTGGTGATCGGTAAATATTCATCGTTAAGCTGGGGAGCTTTAAGGCGCGGTCTACTTGAGTATCAGTATGCGACTGCTGTCCTAAGTCAGTATTGGATATAATCAATGTCTGGAAACTATTCTCATTAGGTGGTTCCGCTTTTAATCTGTATAGGTACATACTCTTCTGGAGCAGTAGGCGGTCCCTTCACACAGTAGTAAACGCTCAAAGACCCAGCGTTAAATGCCATACAGTGCCGATACTATTCTCATTAGCTGCAAAGATTGCAGTGATTTGTATATATAGACAGTTTCACGGGGGCGCAGCTTCCTAAGCTGATTGAAGAAATGACGCGTGCAGTCATACTTAAGTACTCCAGGGCTTGTCTCGTTCTCTGCATCAGCCCTCGTATTCTAGTCCACATAGCCTCTGACTGTGGTAAGACCACTGTACGCCATCTTACACTTCAAATACCGGGAGCAGGTTTGTGATCTGCGCCTGGATGATGCATTCATCATCAGTACTCGTTATTTCTTTCTGCAAGTCAAAGATATTGCATGGAGATACATCTCAAGATCTTTCCATTTGCGCACAACTAAATGTAGCCAAATGTATACTCAGATAGCTATCGGTCGTCCGATCAATTCCCGTGGCACCAGTCCACGGCCGATCACGTACCAAGCTCGTGTCTCCGGCGTGGATCCACGACAGCCATGTCGCCCGGAAGCTCAGGCTTGTATGTGCTTTCACCTGGCATCTCAGACTTATAACCAAGCCCAGCGATCTTGTCCTCCTCAGACTCGGCTATCTGCGAAGACGCATTATGCTGCGGGGCCGGTGACGAGAGCTGGGACATGGGGCTGGGCTCCTGCGGCGGCGGGGGCGGGCGCGCTGGCTCTGTCTGCGAGGTGCGAGCAGCCACGGCCTGGTCCACTCTCCGCCGGTACGCCCTGCGAAAAAGACAAGCCAGGGCCCCGAGCACCAATAATCCCCCGATGATGGACCCGACGGCGATCCCTGCTTTGGTGCTGTCGGGCAATCCCCTACCGCTGGCGCCTGACGTCTCCTCCGTGCTAGTCGCAGTCGCAGTCACGGCGCCCGACGCCACGCTCGAGGTATTCCCAGTCGTGGTCACGGCATATGTGGGCAGGGCGGTCGGGTTGAACGAGATCGTTCCGCCCGCAGATGTCGGTAGGCTGCCGATCTCTCCAAGACTGGATTCCCCGTTGGTGTTCTCGATCAGGACATTGGACAGATTGCAGCTACAGTTCTCTTTCTCGAGCTCAACCTGGCTGGGATGATGTGCGCAGCCTGACCACAGGGAAACATTCTCGCCGCTGCAGCGAGCCATGGCCACCCACTGTTGCCCTGTGTAACCAGGCTTTTGCGCGCATTGCTCGTCCAGAAAGGTGGGATCGGTGCAGCCAGCGAGATAGGTTACTCCGGCTGTTCATTGCGGTCAGCTTGCCATATGGTTGAGACCTACAATTGTATAGAGGTACTCACTCGGTGTGTCATAACATGCGTAGCTTTTGAGGCAGTACGAGCCCTCGAAACAGCAGTGTTGGACGCCTGAGAGTTCGGCATTGCCACAAGGTATGTAACGCGGGTCCGAGATTTGTCCTCCTCCATAATAGCAAGTTCCATTGGATATGTACAAGTCAGTCTCGTCGGACATAATGCAAGATGACCATGGCCTGTGCTCTCAGGAAATAAAGATGTGGAAAAGAAGTGGGGTGCATGAGGACACGACGATTTCTCGGGGGCTTCTCAGAAGTGGGAAGGATATCTGGTGACATCTCACCTCACTTTTTTCCAGCGTATCGACTATCAGGCTTACTGCTGCGTAATGGCATGAGAGACTACCGCCAAGGGCAACTCTGACATTTGAGGGTGTACAGCCGGGACCGATCACCGCTGAGCGGCACATTGGCGTCGAGGCTCCAGGACCGTGATCGCCGACATGACTTCCACATTTGGAGAGTGAGATGGACCAGACTAGCTCAGCAAAAAACCCCAATTGGTCTGGAGTATCCCTCCCCATCAGAGGTTCAGCTTCAGATGATGCTCGGCTAACTCTGGTCGACTTGGATGCTACTAGTAGTGAAGGAGTTGGCCTGGGCGGCTTATCTGAACTAATTCGGCCGATTCAAGAACGCCTCAGTATGGCTCACCGGGGTCACCACCACGAAAAATGCCGCTTGTGCCTCTGTTTGATTAAAGATCTTGGAGGTAGGTTGACATTGCATTACAGGAATCCAAACCAGACTGTCTCAAGTCTGGTCTTCGCAAACTCACATAATTATTGTCATTTGGCCAGTATTGCAGGTCGGGCTGGTCTTTCGCTGACTGAAGCTACACTGCCTTTTTAGTAACACAGCGTTGACGTGCTATGAGGATTGTTACCTTTCATACTTCTTGCACGATCCTGGCAACAATACCAGTATGTGATCCTCAAAATCACGCCAACTTCAAATTGCCAAGCGTTTACACGCAGCGACAAGATAGATGGTTAGAGCATTTGCCTTCTTTGGGAAGCTGAGGGGTCATTCGTGGTCCAGAGAAGATCCTGATTTAGAAAATCCTGAGCGGGGAAGATGGTGTTTGCACTACCCTGATCACTCCACAATCGTAGGGACAGATTTTATTTCACAGCCCATTGGATCTGCAGTTTTCGTGGCCAATATTGAGTTGTCCAATACATGAGGGCAGTTTGACAGGGAAAAAAAAAAAATCCAATTCACTCAGAATGTCCTCAATTCAGTTACCAGAGGACTTGGGGCTGCAGGCTCTGACCAAATTTGATGCTCTGGTTTCACAGGGGTGGCTGTTCTTCGAGCAAACAGAGAGCCAGATAATTGAGGACAATGGATTCAAGGTCAGTGGGCATCGACCCTGCGACTTTTTCTCTCTTCTTTTTTCTTCTTCTCTTTTTTACTTCTTTCTCTGCCCGCAGGCTAGAGCTGACACAATCCACCAGTTTGAATTCCGCATAAGTCAGGCTTTATCAAAGAAGCCTATTTTGGGCCACAACGCGCCCGAACGTCGTGGCCTCCGAGGCCCTTTCCCCCACCCTGACCCAGCATTCGTGGTCAGCCATGTTTGAGATGGGCATGTTCTTGAGCTCAACATGCACTGCATCTATCGGCCCATGTACATCCTTCATACTCGCGAGTTCAAATCACAAGACGAAGACCTGGTATTAGACGACTTCATCGCAGCCTGTGTTGTCATGGCGAACCTCGGACGCAGGGTGCCACAGATGACCATCTAAAACTGCGGCGCAGAGGCTGGAGCTTCTCAGGGTCACAAGCATATGCAGGTCTTTGCATATCCTTCGCCTTTCCCCTTATTTCCTGTGGAGGCCCAATCCACGGACGGTAAGTCGACTCTGCGGACTGTTTCCCCCAATGACCACGTGGTGGCTAATTATGAACAGAGATTGCTTCTGAAATCACTGGTATTCCTTACCAGCATTTCGTTCTGCGACTTCCTAAGGATTGCCATATAAACCACATTATGAAGTGCTATTCTCAATTGCTGTCTGCAATGAGGGCTGTACCAGGCAAGAGATCCGAGTCGAGAGGTTACAACGTTTGTCTCACGGACTCGTGGCTTTGTATTATACCTCGTCGCCATGGTCGATTGGACGGAGTTGCTACAAATGCTGCTGTCATGCTCGGCCTAATGTGGCTTGGTGACCAGGCAGAACGAGAAGCCTGGGATAAGCTTGGTCGTTTGCATTATTTAGAACGTCTCGGGGTCGAACTTGAACCTTCTTGAGCTTTAAAAAGGCTCCAGAAAAATACCGATATCATAGTATACAATTCAAAGATCTCCATATCTGTCTGATCTAGACAGTTTTCGGGGAACAAACGGGCCACGTTAAGTGGGGTTTTGAGAGCACTCATCCAACTCTACACTCGCCTTCCCAGAGAGGTTACATGTAGTTCAATAGTTTGAAGGGATGAACTATAATCATAGATATTCCACAGTGGTTAAGCTCTAACGGCTTCAGCCACATTATGTTTTTTATTTACCTGTTTAGCCAACCTTTAGCATCCTTCATTAATATATCTATCTACCATTTATCTACTCAGCTTTCCAACTACTCATCCTAGAGCTTATACACAAAGAAGATAATAACATAGTAGATATCCTTAGTATCTTTATTATATAGTAATATTAAACCTCCCTACTAGTACTTATCCTTTAATACCCTTTTTACTTCTTAAAAGAATTTAGAGTTATCCTCTATAATAAAGTAAAAGATCTAGATTAAGATAATATAATTTTTTTTTTTCTTAATTTAAGATTTTAATATAAAATATAGAGATTTATACCCTTAAAATCGGAGGGTATACCCTTAGATCTACTAATTAATTTCTTTAATTAATTAGTATTACAGGTATTAATACTAGGTATAATAGTATAGTATATAAGAAGGTAAGAATATATATTAGGTATTAATCTAGTATAAGACTAATTCTTACCTCTTTTATTCTCTAATTAAAGGGGCTTTAGATCCCTTTTAAAGTAGGCCCTTAAAGTAGAGTTTTTTTAAACCTTTAGGGCTATTTTTATAAGGCTATTATAACTATACCTTTCTTCTAGTAGCTATTTCCGGATATATAGCTTTTTTAATTACTTTATTACTATTTTTACTTATTACTTAGATTAGTAACTTATAATATCTTCTAATATTACCTATTACTTTTTAGTATATATAGGCTATATTATTTACTTTAAAGATTTACTTTTCTTATAATCTTTTAATTTCCTACTTTTTCTTTCTAATATATACTTTAAGTAAACTTTTTACTTAATTTCTTCTCCCTTTATTATATATTCTTTTTATATTTAACAGCTAATATTACTATTATTATAATATCTAGTTTTTCCGGCTTATTTTAAGGCTTTTTACCTACTATATTACCTCTAAATAATCCTTTATCTATATCTTCTTATACTTATACCTAGTACTAGGCTAATTTAATCATAGATTTTATAGTTAGGTTATTATATAACTCTCTTTTCCTCTATTATTAACCTACCTACTTTATTTTTTATACTTTTAACTCCCCTATTTTTTTAACCTATTTTTATAATTATTATTTCTTTAAGGGCTAGGTAATTTACCTAGAGGAAGCCCTACTTTACTGGGTTTAATCCCCGGGGGTTTTAGTAGTAATTATATTAATTTTATTTTTATTTTTTCTAACTCCCTTTTCTCTTACTGATTATTTCCCTCTAATTATAGTATTATTCTTACTATAATATCTAGTAAGCTTTTAAAAGTAAAGGGTAAATAGCCTAAGATAAGAAAGTTTTCCTTTTAAACTTACTGTGGTTTTATATAAAAGATTACTAATTTAATTAAGAAAGTAAATAAGTAAGATCCCTTAAAAACCCCTTAAATTTCTAAGATTACTTTAACTAATATTACAGGTTTTCTTAAAGTAAATATACCTCCTAAAGCCCTTAAATATACTATACCTTCTTCTTATAAGTAGATTAAAATAAGCCCTAGAGACTACTTAAAACCTTTATATATCTTAATAGGGTAAGATAAGAGTATCTAGTCTTAAAGTAGTATAAT
>JADAZS010000370.1:0-12690 GCA_014872975.1 Diaporthe citriasiana | reverse complement strand
TATTAAATCTTAAAGTTATCTATTATAGTAACTAGTAATAATCTTATTTATTTCTAAACTTATACCTACTTTTAGCCTACCTAATTATAAGTAGGCTAGGAGTAGCTTTTATATTATAAAGTTAGCTAGTATAAGTAGTAAAAAAGTAATAATCTTTTTTTTAAAAAAGCTATAATAATAAAAAGATTATAATAAGGTAAGAAGTATATACTAAGCTTGGGGTAGCTATATAGAAGTAAAAAAAGTCTTCTTGGTAATAAGAACTACTACTAAAAGAGAAATAGTATACTTGCTAAGATAATATCCTTACTACTAAAGTTGCTGGTATAAATACCACACCTACCCTAACTTCGTGTGTAATTACGTCCTGAAGACCGCCTTTCCGGATTCCCATGGCATGGCCTGCGGTCCCATTCATTGGCCCAGAACATTTGATTCTCCACATTGTTCAACATCACAAGTACCTATTTGCGTGCAATTGGAGGGTTACACCCATCGGGTCACTACATGATCGGCCCAGCGGCCCAGTGTGGTCACTTGCAGGGATTCCAATTTCTCGGAGGGCCATAACAATTACAGTGGGTCCCTCCAGGGTGATTAACACAACAGCTGAACAGTAAGTATCTCTCGGATCAAACACCCAGACAGCTGGATGTGGCCGTACTCTGATATGCGTGATTTGCCGAATACTCCTGGAGGTACCCACTGTCGTTGTTTTGGTCCTCGGAAACAATGCGAGAACAATGCTGGACATTGCACGAGGGCATGGTCTAGAAACAGTTTCGATTCTACGAGGTTGTGGTATCCCCAATGGAACCTCGAAAGCGGCCCGGCACTGGATTTTGGACTAGGTACTTACGCCTTACCCCTGCCGCCTGAAGCAGTCCAGTGTACACAGAGGGCTCCCTGACAATCGCTTGCATACGGACCACCCTGTTCTGGTCTGTCGAGCCCGTCTGCCTGCCTTTCTTACGCCTGCTTTTCCTACGCCTGACTTCGGGCGTATCTGAGGTGTGACAGAGATCTGCCAGTGAGCCTGACCTGACCTGACGGTGCCAGCACTGTTGTGTAACTACCGCCCCTACTCGTGCGCTCTGTTTCTCTGCCCCCACCCCTTCCGATCTGCACTGTCTCGACGGCTTGTGGGCATTTCTATCTTTGTAAACACATCGTTCATGCAACTTGCTTGTTCTGGCGCTCCCTCGTGGGCATGACAGGCATGTACCTCTGCGTGGATGAACCGCATCAAAATTTCCCTTGTGAAAGCCGCCTGCGTACACAGCGGCGTGTGCCCTGATATCACTCGTTTACTGCACTGACGTTGCTTTACCGATTGGACTGGTTCAGCTCGGGGCGGGTAGAGTTGTGCTCAAGCTTGTAGCCGGTGGACACTTCGCCGCCTGGATGACAGATCAGATTACAACCTTGGCCTGGCCTTCAGGTCAAATTGCGACGGCAACGTCGCACACAATGATACCGGCACAGCCATCTCTATTAATGATAATGACACGGAACCTCAGAAGAAGATCCTGGCGCTAGTCGATGTGTCTGCAGAATTACCACACGCGATGATGGGCAGGCAGGGGTGAAACAGCTTCCCGCTGCGGGGCCAGGATCCCTCGCCCTACTCTGATTCGGTTCAATTGGGAACTACGGTCCGACTCGTCATTGGCCAAAGCTTCCCCAGACGTCCGCGTGGTTGGCCGGCGTTGAAACGTCGAAGAGATGACGATTGTTCTGTTCTGTTCTGTCTGTCTGCCAGTCCGCGCGCACAGATTGATGCGACAGTCCAGAGAAGCGTGGAGCACCCGTCTGCGGAAGTCGCCGCCATCGCGCACGATACATCGCTCTCCTCCAAACGTTTCTGGCGTATCCCACAGGACGGACACAGGCACTTGTGCGCTCCATACTTAGTTATTCAGCAATGCTTAGGATGATGCTCGAGATGAAAACAGCACTCGAGCTTCATCATCTTGTGCAGTCTACTTTCAGCGTGAGGAGCAGCAGGCAGGCCAGAATCGGGACTGTACATTTCAAGGGCCTGCGACCTGACCTGCCAAGGGGCCATGGAACCGTTAGCTCAACCCCCACAGAGCCAATTATACAAGCCTTCGGACATGGATGTACAGGTACCCCAGCAGCACGTAGATCGCTCAAGTTGCCGTCCCTCCATCCAGTCCCCCCTGACGCTTATTTCCGCGCCATGCTGTCTGTGCCCAACGAATAACGCATCAAGCGCGCGTTGTTGCTGGCAGAATCCCCACTGTAATTGTGTCCCCTCTACATGTCCACCCATGTTGCTCGTGACATGCCCGCCCGAAGCCTTATCCTGCTTTTGCTGAACGGCTCGCTCGCCCTGGTCTTATTGGCAGCTTCAAGTGGCTAGCGTTTCCAGTCTGCCCGTTGCCGAGCTGGCTGATACCGAGCGGTCTTCGACGGCAGCTGTGGCACCAAAGTCGCCAGGCCAGAATTTTTGGAAGCGCCGCTGCTTCTCCTATAGAACTCATATTTAAGTACGAGGTACGAGAAGTGACATGTTCGACTGCCAGAGGTGCGTCTGCTGTTGCTGTGATTATGTGGCGTCCATACCTTGATAACCGATGTTCTTTTCCACACTACCTAGGTACTGTACAAGGACTGTGAACATAGACTTTGTAGTTTTCTTTCTCTTCCATTCAGAACCTCGTGCAACTTGGAGATGGCGTATAAAGAGACGCCTGGCATCCCCTTACTTTCTCTGTTCACGCTCCAGCCTCCCAGGTCTCTACAGCATGCCCCAGCACGGCCATCACTATGCCCATCGAAACCTCTTTCCCAGGCCTTGCCCGTCCCCCCTTTTCCGTGGTCCAGTCTGGTGACGCCAGCTTCTTGGACTTTCTTGTCGACTGCATGAAGAACAAACTTCTCGGCGGATATCATGGAGTCCAGCGTGCCGTGTCCCGCTACATCCCCCACGCCGCACCCGGAACTGCAACTCCAGAGGTATGTACTATCCGACATATTTCAACACATCGGGACTAGCAGTGTAACCCCCTCCCCAGATTACCGAACTCCAGTCCCAGCCTGTCGACAGCCAACAAGTCACGAGCGTCGGTCAAGAGTCCGAAAGCACGTTGGGACACCGCCTCAACGACCGCAACCCTTTCACCTCTGAGGCTGACGATCTAGAAAGAATCAGCCAGCCAGCCGCACCAGGAGAGTATGGTGCCAACGGTGTGCCCTCTGGTCGCCCTCAGCGCTCATGGAAGTGGGTGGCGGCTGTCATTGTCGGACTTCTGTTCCTGATTATGTTGCCGGGTCTCATTCTCGGGGTTGTGACGAGGCAGATAGCATGGGCCATTGCAATCTCAGGCGCCGTCGCTCCCGCGGTCGTTTTCTTTGGAGGTCTTTTCATTCATCACAACAAGTGAGACGGGTGGAATGGAAGAGGGGATCGTCGATCTTGGGGTCGTCGATAGACCACCTAGCCCCCATCCTCCCGGTCCCACGGCTTTCCTTCCCGATGCCGCCCCAAAATTTGTAGTCGGAGGCAAATGCATGATTTCCTATGTTGTTCTAGTCAGCATATGTTCGGAACAGAAAAGAGTCTTCATTTACAATGATCAGAACACATTACGTCCCATACCATGCCGTCCTGGCGCGAGCTCCAAGAGGAGACCAAGTTCAACATCGTCGAGCACAGCCCTGGTTTGAGAAACTCGTCGCTCGAGCATTTCCATTTGATCCCTAAACCTGCAGCGCAGCATCCTCCCTCGCAGCATGACTCCCCTTCCTCCACCCCGAAGTATGATCCTCCACCTCCCGATGCCTCTTCGCGTCACCCACCTTCCCCCACCCACCACCACCAGGTGTATTGATGATGATCCGATCCCCAGCCTTCATAGGCGCACTATTCTTCGCCCCAAGGTTGATATGCCTCTCCTCATACTCAACGTCCTCCTCCTTGTTGTCCACCTCGCCACCACCGTTGGCACCCTTGAGCCGCCGCAGCTGCTTCTCCCAGCTGGCCTTCTCCACCTTGCGCACCCACACGTTCAGCCCGCACGCGGCGTCCTCCCCGCCCGCGAGGCCGTAGGGGTGATACACCCTGCGCTCAGAGAGGATAGACACCTGCACGGGGATGCGGAACTCAATGTCCCTCACCACGCCGTCGCCGCCGCGGTGCTGGCCCCGACCGCCAGACCCCTTCCGGATGCTAAACTCGCGCAGCAGGACAGGGTACCTGCGCTCAAAGACCTCGCTGTCGGTGATGCGCGTGTTGGTCATGTGCGTGTGCACGCCGCTGGTCCCGTCCCAGTGGGGCCCCGCGCCGGACCCGCCCGCGATGGTCTCGTAATACCCGAATCCGCGGACGGCGTCGCGGCCGGACTCGTTGCCGCCGAAGCCGAAGGTGAGGTTGTTGCAGTCGCCCTGCGAGGCGGCGCACGCCTGGAACGCCTTGAAGATGACGTCCGTCACGCGCTGGCTCGTCAGGACGTTGCCGCCCACCACGGCGGCGTGGTCCGAGGGCGAGAGGAGGGACTTGGGCGGGATCTTGACGTGGATTGGTTTCAGGCAGCCTTGGTTTAGGGGTATGTCTTCGGAGATTAGGCAGCGGAGGCAGTAGATTATAGCACTGGTTTGGATGTTAGCTTGGGGCGGAGTGAGATATTGATGAGGGGGGAACGGTGTGCTTACCTGTAGCTCACTGCTTCCGGGGCATTGACATTCCCGTATACCTCTGGCCCAGTGCCCTCGAAGTCAAACACCGCCTCGCCTTTATCAGGGTCGATGGTAACCTTCAACCTGATTGGGCTGCCGTCGTCCATGAAATCCACAGACGAGAGGTCCTTGCCCTCGAACTTCTTGCTCACGTCCTTCAGCAGCCTTCGCACACACGACTCAGCGTTATCCTGAATGCTCTTCATGTAGAACATGACAGTATCCTCGCCGTACTCTTGGATCAGATTCTCGATCAGCGAGATGCCCTTCTGGTTAGCAGACACCTGCGCTCGCAGGTCGTTGATGTTGTCAGCGAGGCAACGAGTACCACTGCATCCGGGATATTTCGCGGGCTCATTGTAGAACAGCTCCACGACCCGTTCCTCGTTGAACTTGCCCTCACTGACAAGCTTCTCACTCTTGATAGCAGCACCCTCTTGGAAGAGCTCGCGCGAGTGGGGGGGCATGCTACCGGCGGTGATACCGCCAATATCCGCGTGGTGGGCCCTCGACGCCGCATAGAAAAGGATGTTCTCTCCCTTCTCGTCAAACGCGGGCATCGTGAGGGTGACGTCGGGAAGATGTGTTCCGCCATATGATGGGTGGTTGGAGATGATCACGTCACCCCTCTTGAGCTCGCCCTTCCATATCTCAGCTTGTCGCTTGACACATGTGCCCATGGATCCCAAATGTACTGGCAAGTGAGGAGCGTTGGCAACGAGTCCTCCGGTTGCGTCGAAGATGGCGCATGAGAAGTCAAGACGCTCCTTGACATTCGTGCTGACGCTTGTCTTTTGCAGAGCCCTACCCATCTGCTCGGCAATTGCCATAAATCTGTGGCCGAAGATGCTGAGAACGATTGGGTCCACTTCCCGCTTGGACTGGTCCGCTCCCTGTGAGTCGCCTCTGCCAGTATCAGCGTCGATGTTGACGACTACATGCGTCTGAAGTATGACCGCCTCGGCCTTGGGCGTGACCACGATAGTTTGCGTCCCGTCAGCCAGCATGGCCGGACCTTTAATGACGTCTCCCACTTGGATGTCACCAAGCTTGTAAATCGGCGTCTCTAATCTGCCGCCCTCAAAGTATACTTGAGCGGTGGAGTGCTTGTTCTTCCCAGAGACCTCTTGTCTCTTCAGTTGCTTGAGTTGCTGGTCCACTGTCTCTTCGGCATATCTGAAACTCTTGCCAATGCCTCTTACTCGCACGTCGTCGACAATGATGTCCCGATCGTCTAGTGTAAATCCGAATTCGTACCGATGATGCTTCACAAACGCCTGGTCAAATGCCCAGTCTTTTCCGTCAAAATGCTGTTTCGTATCTTCTTCGCTCGGCTTTACAATCATCAACGCTGATTCTGTACCGCGGTATCTCATGTTCAAGTACTCCTCAAAGACGATATCCTTGTCGCTGAATCCTTGATCCTGAAGTGCCTTACGAGACTTCTCCTTGAGTTTCTCCATCTTTTCCTTGAGCTCGCTCACGGTGTGGCCATCATTGGACCAGACCGCCGATTCTGGCTCTTGTCGTTCATCAACCACGTCTGCCAGAGCCATTCCGTAAGCTGAAAGCACGGATGAGTACCTGTGAATGAGAATTTGCTTGATACCGAGAGCATCCGCGATGGCAACAGCATGTTGACCTCCTGCTCCGCCGAATGTGGCCAGTCTGTGTTTTGACGAATCGTGACCCTTTGCTTCCGTTATTGACCGAATAGGACGGGTCATGCTCTCGTTTGCGACGGTCAAGAAACCGTAGGCAACCTCATCAACTGACATTTTCTTCCCTGTCTCATTGTTGACCTGGTCTGCAAGCTCCTGGAGAACCTTCTTACTGGCCTCGACATCCAGGCCCTCGTCTTCGTTGTTGCCGAATATCTTGGGGAAGAACTCGGGCAACAGCCTGCCCAGGTACAGGTTGGCGTCAGTGACTGTAGCAGGACCGCCCTTCCGGTAGCATGCTGGCCCGGGGTGCGCGCCGGCGGATTCAGGACCAACGACAAACAGACCATTCCTGAAGAACAGCCGGGAGCCACCGCCAGCTGCCACGGTGTTGATGTCCAGCTGCGGCGACTGGATGGTGACGCCTGCCGTTGTAGTCTCGAAGGTATGGTCGTATCGGCCCTCGCCGTACCTGGAGACGTCGGTACTCGTCCCTCCCATATCAAACCCAATGACCGGAATCCTGGTGTCTGGGTCATACGACGTGATGGCGTAGCCGACGACACCACCCGCGGGGCCAGACAGGATGGCCTTGAGGCCGGTAAATTTCTCGACGTCGACCAGGCCGCCGTCGCTCTGCATGAACTCGCAGCGCGCCCCACGGCTCCCGGACTCGCGCTTCACGCTCTGCGTGCCCAGTCCGCCCTCGAAGCCCTTCTGAAAGCCGTCGATGTACTTGCGGATGGCGGGCGTCAGGTACGCGTCGGCACAGACGGAGGTGGCCCTCGAGACCAGCTTGATCATGGGCATGAGCTCGGAGCTCAGGGAGATGTGCCGGAACCCGATCTCCCGGGCGATCCTCCCCACCGCGGCCTCGTGGTCCGGGAACGTATACGCGTGCATCAGACACACCGCTATGCTCTTTATCCCCTTGTCGTATATTTCCTGCAGCTGTGCCCGTATTCTGTCCTCCTCAGGCCGTTGTAGTATGCGCACTGCCTCGCCCGACAAGCCCATAACCAGATTCGCCGTCTTCGCCTCGGCAGTCCCAGCCTTGACCTCCGTCTTGGTGGCGCGTCTTTCTGGGTCCTCGGCGTAGTCCTCGAGCGTAACCCTCTCGTCAATCTCCACAACCTCGGAATACAGAACATCGGGCTTGCGGATCGCGAGGTCAAAGATCTTGGGGCGGGACTGGTTGCCGATCACGAGGCAGTCCTTGAAGCCCTTGGTGACGACCATGGCGATGGTCTCGCCCTTTCGCTCGAGCAGGGCATTGGTGGCGACGGTTGTGCCCATGCGGATGGAGTCGATCTTGGAGGTGTCGAGGGGTTCGCCGCGGGGGATCTCGCGACCGAGGAAATGCGACATGATCCTCCGGATGCCCTCGAGCGGCGCATCCTCGTAGTTGGCGGGGTCCTCGGACAGCAGCTTGATCACAATGTCCTCTCCTGCGAGGTTGCCCACGCAGTCGGTGAAGGTGCCGCCACGGTCGATGGCGATGCGGATGCCCCGCTCCTCCTGGCTGGAGCCCATCTTCACGCTGTCCTGCTACTCGGTGACTGTGTGACTGACTTTCCAAATATCACGATGTTGAAGAAATCATGGGCAAAGCAATGGGAATTTGGAGAGGCGCATGGGGGAAAACGTAGGGGGGACGCAAAAGCCAGAAGAATTGGTTATCGCAAAGCGCCTTCTCACGACCCCTCCCCCCACGGCCATCATTAATTAGCATGCAATTCGTCATTGTTGGCTCCGATCCCGGGTGATAAGATTAGGAATTCGGAGCTCCCTGCCGGATCGCCCGTTGTACCCCACTATTGTCGGAATGGACGCCCGATAGCTTGGGCGCCTGAGCTGACCGGGGGTAAGAAAAGTCTTGCTGTGGCTGTTGATCGAAAAAATTCATCCAAAATCCCACACGGGACGCAATAAACCTACTCTGTCTGAATCACATATATTATTTCCGTAACACCGCCACACTTGAAAAAGTGCAAAAATGTCATAGCAAAATCCCCTGCGTCTTAACTACGCTTTGCCTAGCAAAAAATTGTATACCTCTACACACGTATTTCAAAGTGTGGCTTGATCTGTGTACAGGTGCTGCGGGCCTATCCCGCAGGGTGCGCATGTGGCCTCGCGGATTCATCACATAGATCCCGTGCACGTGGCTGCGAAGCAGATACCCGAGGCAAAGCTTGTCCTTTTATATTTACATATGAAACGTCATTACTGCTTGTTTCATTGTACTCAGAGAAGCATGAAATTTGAACAAGATGGTAAAAGATGCTATTTGTGGACTCGATAAATAATTATTTTTCGTAAAGCTCTCAGCTGTGCAGCTGGGTACTGCGAGGCTTTAGCACTGATGCAGGGCTATCATTAACTTGTCACAGTCCAGTACGGTCCTCATGCGTATCATTCGTACGTAATAATGACATCCCCTTACGAACTGATCAAAGGAGAGACTATCTATAGGTAGGATACAGCTCAATGGCCTTCTCTGGCCCCCGCTGGCCCCGTGAGCTGAATGGCGTTGCATGGCACCCATGGGGTACCACAGCATGATTGTCTGGAATTTAGGCAATCTCTTGCCTTCTTTCTGCCCATCGTCTTGATCGCATCCCCCGAAATCTGGCCAGAGCTGTCCTCACTCGTTCCCACACTCTTTCCCCACTACTGATACCTCCCTACAGCCCATTCACGGTCTCGGTGTGATGACCGTGGCGATTGCTGATATCAATAAGAGACACCAGGCCAGTTCAAATCGATGGAACCAACTGATCGCTTGCTGTACCACCCGCTGGGGCAGTCAGATCGCCGGTTCCGCTTGCTGAGGCTCCCAGAATCCGACACAAGAGGGGCACGATGTGAGATGAGAAGCTTCTCGCTTCTCGATGACAATCTACCTCCATGGAAAGCCTTGTCATATCGCTGGGAGGACAAGCCGGAATTCACGATCTATGTCAATGATCATCCCGTCCTTGTGCGAAAGGGCTTGCACACGTTCATTACGCAGATGATGGCTGAGAGACAGCGAGACTGGTACTTCATTGATGCTTTGTGCATAGACCAGGACAACGAATTGGAAAAAAACGTCCAAGTTCAACAAATGGGTGAGATCTATCAACGAGCAGATGAAGTAGTTGTATGGATGGTATTGGAGAATTACTACTGCGAAAAAGATGAAGATAACTGGCGTCGGGTGGTTTGGGACCCCGATGACACTACGCACGACCCTGCCTCTCTATCGCATGAAGAACTCGAGAAAGCGGTCTTGGAGAACGGCTTTTGGTCACGACTCTGGATTGTGCAAGAACTTCTCCTTGCGAGGAGGCTGACAATCCGGATTGGCAAAGCTGAACTAGAGGCATCAAATCTGGTATCGGAAGATACAATGTCCGGTAGCTGGAAGTTGCAGCGTCTATGCGGCATGCTCGGTAATGTATGACACGGGTTATGATATAAAACACTGGCGAAAATACTGATTTGTGTCAGCAACCGAAACCTGGAATTGGGCCTTTCGCCAACACCATAACTGCTCATACGATTCTCTCGTACCGATGGTTGAAGACCGAATCCCTGCGTGCTGGGAAGCGCCTCGCATTCCACGACGCTGTCCAATTCTTCGGATTGCAGCAATGCAGTAGGCCACACGACGCGGTCTTTGGTTATCTCGGGCTGACCAAAAGCCGCATACACGTAGACTACTCCATGCCGGTCCTGGACCTCTTTGTGGCCACTCTTGCCGACTGGTTACTGTCGGCGGGATTTCAACGCCGGAACCTGACAGGTTTTCTAGGTAGACGAATTGGGTTTTGGATTGCAAAGGCCAATCGTATAATCGCACCGCTCATGGCATTTGGATTGGACCCCTGCGACCCAGTAGTTCATCTCCTCCTCCACGAGGTCACAAAGATCTTCGCCCCCGGCTTTGAAGACAGGCTTACCAGTTATGTAACAAAGATGCGGTTCAAGTGCAACCGGCAGGAAGCTTTTCGATACATTCTTCAGATCGATTCATTGGAGGACCACGGACACGAATTTGAGGCGGAAGAGACGGTAGACATGATGCTGAAGGGCTTGAAACTTTGGGTGGGTGACATTTGCGAGATTTGGGTAAAGCAGAGGGAGATAGCTGCGCGGCAGGAGACGCTAAAGAAGGGAAACGCTGTGATGGTTGCCCCCGGCGAAAGCAATGAGTCAAAGACATATAGCCAGTGGGCCGCGCACGCCAGAGCAATTTCAGAGCAGATATGGCAGCGCTTCGTGGAGATGGGCGAGGACGCATGAAGAACGAGTCGTCGGCTTCCTCTGCTTGAGATGGTCTCACTTCACTTCGGAAAAAATGTGCACTTGCAACTTTACTGGCGTGTAGGTTTCGATATGGATTTTAGTGTAGCTTCCGGATGCAACTAACGCTTTCATAAACTACCCTAACTCTGCAATTGCCATTTGACAGTGTGAAGTTCATTCTCAATGCACAACTCATCCCGTATAATCCGTCCATTTTACAAGCTCGTTTCTAGAAGAGTGTGTTACGAAGTGTAATGGTGGAGGTTATCACCTTGAAAACTTCGCCCTGTTCCTGGACATCTGGAAGTTACCCTATGCTCTTACTTTGGTGTGAGCTCTAAGATAAAGTGCAAGGTTCTACATTTCTTGGTCCATCTAAAGCCCTTCACAGCCATTCGTTTCAGCACATGTTATTGAATAATCTGCGCCTTGCCCTTCCCAAACAATACTTATTGAAGTTGAGTCTTTCACATAATGGTATTGTGTCGCGCGCTCGCTCGATTTCAAAGACAAGATTCCCACCACTTCTGTACTGACCCCTACCTAAGTAATCGTCGCACCAATACTTCAATGCATCCCCAAATTGTTCCTCCTATAGCCAGCAACGCTTTCGGCGTACCATCCGAAACGATCGACCGCCCTTCCTACAGCGACACTAGCTCACGCCTGCCCAAAGCCGGAGACTCAGACTTCACAACAGAGAGGGCCATCAATCATGATGCATCATAATATACCTCCACAACTCTAGTCTGAGCTCGGTGAACCGAATGGTTGCGACAACATTATATTGCTATCTCATAGCCTCGGCGTTATGGTCGGTATCGGGACGGCGGCCATGCATGCGCGGGATGAGTAGCTAGCATACCCCCTGGCTGGGCTGATCGCGAATGGCAAGGGGGATACGCAGTCCGCGCTCATGAAGGGCACGATTCAGTGTTATCCTCTTGTGGATGAAGATCATGCCTTGGTGCCAGCCGAACGCAAGGATGCTGTGATGTTTAAGCCGGGGACATATGACGCTGAAATGTTGAAGGAAACCGAACGATTGGACGCGGGGGCCCCTATACCAGAACTTGTGGAGTTCCCCATCAAGTGGACGTCTGTCCGGAAGGGGAAATGGGCACCTGCTGTGAAGATACCGGTGACGTTTTCGTTGGTGGAAGACGATCCCTTTTTCGTAGTCAACCAAGAGGAGCTGGATCGATGTGTGCAGGCGTTTACCAACAGCGCTTGTGTGGAGGGGAGCTTTGTCCTGGGTGCTCCCCATTGCGCTGAGCTCAGTTACTGGTCGCAAGGGTGGTACGCTCGATGCTTTGGTTGTGCAATGGGGTGCAGTGCCAGCTTCGCTGCTGCTCAATGAGGTGAGCTGAAGGCAGATGCTTCGTGGACTTGGTCTAGAAGCCAGCATCTATCCCACAGAGAGATTGCGTCTCAGATAATCCCGGAATAGCTGTGCTGTGGTTCATGAGGTGCCTGAAATTGTACATATTTCATTGATGCTATTTTCTTTGCTACAGTTACCACCCAGTTTTGATAACACCGGTTGCATATGGAACGATCTTGGGCACTGTACAAATATCAGAATATCATGATGAACATTTAACATCCGATGTTTAGAGGTCTATGAATACGACAATGAACAAGTAGAGAGGACACTAATTTTTACTTAAAAGATTACTCAAGAAATCGATTTACTGCTTCTGCCCCCCCCCCCCTCTTTTGTTGGGTCTGCGTCGCGTGTTTTTTCAACCCCCCGCCAAGACTTCTCTACCCCCCGGTCACCTCCTACCAGCTACCCGTGGGTAGCCCGCAGAGTTGTGACAGTATATTTGTATATTGTATATTGTATATTAATAATATACAAATACTATATATTGTATTTATATTTGTATATTATATATTAGCTGTATTTATATTTATATTTATATATTAGGTCGGATTATATATTATATATTATATATTAGTATATATTCTTATTAGAAGGGCTTTACTTTACGTAAAGCTTTATAATACCATAATAGGGTAAATAATTAAT